>JAUJEM010000317.1:0-106187 GCA_030448935.1 Citrus cavaleriei
GTCATCGGGCGGGTATTTTTGACGTGACTGTGCCCGCGCCTATTTTTTGCACACGGAGGCGCCTCGCAAAGTCTCGCGCCATTCGAGTCCGGCGGAGGAGAGTTGGCCAGCCCCACCCCCAAGGCTATAGCCCACCCGTTTATCTGGCCTTTTTCCGCTGGACGAACTTGGCGCCCCGGCCTTCGGGCGGGTATTTTTTGGGGCGGCTGTGCCCGTGGCCTATTTTTGGCACACAGAGGCGCCTCGCAAAGTCTCGCGCCATTCCGAGTCCGGCGGACGAAGTTAGCCAGCCCCACCCCCCAAGGCTATATCCCACCCGTTTTTCTGACCTTTTTCCGCTGGACGAACTTGGCGCCCCGGCCTTCGGGCGGGTATTTTTGGGCGCGGCTGTTCCCGCGGCCTATTTTTGGCACACGGAGGCGTCTCGCAAAGTCTCGCGCCATTCCGAGCCCGGCGGACGAAGTTGGCCAGCCCCACCCCCCAAGGCTATAGCCCACCCGTTTTTCTGGCCTTTTACCGCTGGACGAACTTGGCGCCCCGGCCTTCCGGAGGGTATTTTTGGGCGCGGCTGTGTCCGCAGCCTATTTTTGGCACACGGAAGTGCCTCGCAAAGTCTCGCGCCATTCCGAGTCCGGCGGAAAAAGTTGGCCAACCCCACCCGCCAAGGGTATAGCCCACCTGTTTTTGTGGCCTTTTTCCGCAGGACGAACTTGGCGCCCCGGCCTTCGGGCGGGTATTTTTGGGCGCCGCTGTGCCCGTGGCCTAGTTTTGGCCCACGGAGGTGCCTCGTAAAGTCTCGCGCCATTCCGAGTCCGGCGGACGAAGTTGGCCAGCCCCACCCGCCAAGGCTATAGCCCACCCGTTTTGTGGCCTTTTCCGCTGGGCGAGACTTGGCGGCCCGGCCTTCGGGGGGGTATTTTTGGGTGCGGGTGTGGCCGCGGCCTTTTTTTTGGCACACGGAGGCGCCTCGCAATGTCTCGCTACATTCCGAGTCCGGCGGACGAAGTTGGCTAGCCCCACCCCCCAAGGCTATAGCCCACCCGTTTTTCTGGCCTTTTACCGCTGGACGAACTTGGCGCCCCGGCCTTCAGGAGGGTATTTTTGGGCGCGGCTGTGCCTGCAGCCTATTTTTGGCACACGGAAGTGCCTCGGAAAGTCTCGCGCCATTCCGAGTCCGGCGGAAGAAGTTGGCCAACCCCACCCCCCAAGGCTATAGCCCACCTGTTTTTGTGGCCTTTTTCCGCTGGACGAACTTGGCGCCTCGGCCTTCGGGCGGGTATTTTTGGGCGCCGCTGTGCCCGCGGCCTATTTTTGGCACACGGAGGTGCCTCGCAAACTCTCGCGCCATTCCGAGTCCGGCGGACGAAGTTGGCCAGCCCCACCACCCAATGCTATAGCCCACCCGTTTTGCTGGCCTTTTTCCGCTGGACGAACTTGGCGCCCCGGCCTTCGGGCGGGTATTTTTGGGCGCGGCTGTGCCCGCGGCCTATTTTTGGCACACGGAGGAGCCTCGCAAAGTCTCGCGCCATTCCGAGTCTGGCGGACGTAGTTGGCCAGCCCCACCCCCCAAGGCTATAGCCCACCCGTTTTTGTGGCCTTTTTCCGCTGGACGAACTTGGCGCCCCGGCCTTCGGGCGGGTATTTTTGGGCGCGGCTGTGCCCGTGCCTATTTCCCAGCACACGGAGGCGCCGCGCAAAGTCTCGCGCCATTCCGAGTCCGAGCGGACGAAGTTGACCAGCCCTACCCCAAGGCTATAGCCCACCCGTTTTTGAGGCGGTTTCGGCTGGGCCGAACTAGGCGCCCGGCCTTCGGGCGGGTATTTTTGGCGTGCTGTGCCTGCGGCCTATTTTTGGCAGCGGGGGCGCCTCGCAATGTCTCGCGCAATTCCGAGTCCGGCGGACGAAGTTGGCCAGCCCCCCCCAAGGCTATAGCCCACCCGTTTTCGGCCTTTTACCGCTGGGCGAACTTGGCGCCCGGTAGCCGGGCGGGTATTTTGGGCTCGGCGTTGCCCGCGGCCTATTTTGGCACACGGAGGTGCCTCGCAAAGTCTCGCGCCATTCCGAGTCCGGCGGACGAAGTTGGCCAGCCCCACCCCCAATGCTATAGCCCACCCGTTTTGTGGCCTTTTTCCGCTGGGCCAGACTTGGCGCCCGGCCTTGGGCGGGTATTTTTGGACGCGGCTGTGCCCGCGGCCTTTTAGCACACGGAGGAGCCTCGCAAAGTCTCGCGCCATTCCGAGTCCGGCGGACGAGTTGGCCACCCCACCCCCAAGGCTATAGCCCACCCGTTTTGGTGGCCTTTTTCCGCTGGACAAACTTGGCGCCCGGCCTTCGGGCGGGTATTTTTAAGGCGCGGCTGTGCCGCGGCCTATTTTTGGCACACGGAGGCGCCTCGCAAAGTCTCGCCATTCCGAGTCCGGCGGACGAGTTGGCCCGCCCCGCCCCCAAGGCTATAGCCCACCCGTTTTGTGGCCTTTTTCCAGCTGGACGAACTTGGCGCCCC
Organism: Citrus cavaleriei; assembly: GCA_030448935.1. NCBI lineage: Eukaryota > Viridiplantae > Streptophyta > Magnoliopsida > Sapindales > Rutaceae > Citrus > Citrus cavaleriei. Next base: position 2,504 of record JAUJEM010000317.1, read on the forward strand.
GGCCTTCGGGCGGGTATTTTTGGGCGCGGCTGTGCCCGCAGCCTTTTTTTGGCACACGGAGGCGCCTCGCAATGTCTCGCGCCATTCCGAGTCCGGCGGACGAAGTTGGCCAGCCCCACCCCCCAAGACTATAGCCCACCCGTTTTTCTGGCCTTTTACTGCTGGACGAACTTGGCGCCCCGGCCTTCGGGCGGGTATTTTTGGGTGCGGCTATGCCCGCGGCCTACTCGCAAAATCTCGTGCCATTCCGAGTCCGGCGGACGAAGTTGGCCCGCCCCGCCCCCCAAGGCTATAGCCCACCCGTTTTTGTGGCCTTTTTCCGCTGGACGAACTTGGCGCCCCGGCCTTCGGGCGGGTATTTTTGGGCGCGGCTATGCCCGCGGCCTATTTTTGGCACACGGAGGTGCCTCGCATAGTCTCGCGCCATTCCGAAGCCGGCGGACGAAGATGGCCAGCCCCAACCCCCAAGGCTATAGCCCACCCGTTTTTGTGGCCTTTTTCCGCTGTACGAACTTGGCGCCCCGGCCTTTGGGCGGGTATTTTTGGGCACGGCTGTGCCCGCGGCCTATTTTTGGTACATGGAGGCCCCTCGCAAAGTCTCGCGCCATTCCGAGTCCGGCGGAAGAAGTTGGCCAGCCCCACCCCCCAAGGCTATAGCTCACCCGTTTTTGTGGCCTTTTTCCGCTGGACGAACTTGGCGCCCCGGCCTTCGGGCGGGTGTTTTTGGGCGCGGATGTGGTCGCGGCCTATTTTTGGCACACGGAGGTGCCTCGCAAAGTCTCGTGCCATTCCGAGTCCGGCGGACGAAGTTGGCCAGCCCCACCCCCCAAGGCTATAGCCCACCCGATTTTCTGGCCTTTTTCCGCTGGACGAACTTGGCGCCCCGGACTTCGGGGGGGTATTTTTGGGCGCGGCTATGCCCGCGGCCTAATTTTGTCACACAGAGGTGCCTCGCAAAGTCTCGCGCTATTCCGAAGCCGGCGGACGAATTTGGCCCGCCCCACCCCCCAAGGCTATAGCCAACCCGTTTTGGTGGCCTTTTTCCGCTGGACGAACTTGGCGCCCCGGCCTTCGGGCGGGTATTTTTGGCACACGGAGGTGCCTCACAGAGTCTCGCGCCATTCCGAGTCCGGCGGACGAAGTTGGCCCGCCCCACCCCCCAAGGCTATAGCCCACCCGTTTTTGTGGCCTTTTTCCGCTGGGCCAGACTTGGCGCCCGGCCTTCGGGCGGGTATTTTAGGGCGCGGCTGTGTTTGGCCTATTTTTTGGCACACGGAGGCGCCTCGCACTGTCTCGCACCATTCCGAGTCCGGCGGACGAAGTTGGCCAGCCCCACCCCCCAAGGCTATAGCCCAACCGTTTTTCTGGCCTTTTTCCGCTGGACGAACTTGGCGCCCCGGCCTTCGGGCAGGTATTTTGGGGCACGACTGTGCCCGCGGCCTATTTTTGGCACACGGAGGTGCCTCGCAATGTCTCGCGCCATTCCGAGTCCGGCGGACGAAGTTGGCCAGCCCCACCCCCCAAGGCTATAGCCCACCCGTTTTTCTGGCCTTTTTCCGCTGGACGAACTTGGCGCCCCGGCCTTCGGGCGGGAATTTTTGGGCGCGGCTATGCCCGCGGCCTATTTTTGGCACACGGAGGTGCCTCCCATAGTCTCGCGCCATTCCGAAGCCGGCGGACGAAGATGGCCAGCCCCAACCCCCAAGGCTATAGCCCACCCGTTTTTGTGGCCTTTTTCCGCTGTACGAACTTGGCGCCCCGGCCTTTGGGCGGGTATTTTTGGGCGCGGCTGTGCCCGCGGCCTATTTTTGGTACATGGAGGCCCCTCGCAAAGTCTCGCGCCATTCCAAGTCCGGCGGAAGAAGTTGGCCAGCCCCACCCCCCAAGGCTATAGCTCACCCGTTTTTGTGGCCTTTTTCCGCTGGACGAACTTGGCGCCCCGGCCTTCGGGCGGGTGTTTTTGGGCGCGGATGTGCCCGCGGCCTATTTTTGGCACACGGAGGCGCCTCGCAAAGTCTCGTGCCATTCCGAGTCCGGCGGACGAAGTTGGCCAGCCCCACCCCCCAAGGCTATAGCCCACCCGATTTTCTGGCCTTTTTCCGCTGGACGAACTTGGCGCCCCGGACTTCGGGGGGGTATTTTTGGGCGCGGTTATGCCCGCGGCCTAATTTTGTCACACGGAGGTGCCTCGTAAAGTCTCGCGCTATTCCGAAGCCGGCGGACGAATTTGGCCCGCCCCACCCCCCAAGGCTATAGCCCACCCGTTTTGGTGGCCTTTTTCCGCTGGACGAACTTGGCGCCCCGGCCTTCGGGCGGGTATTTTTGGCACACGGAGGAGCCTCACAGAGTCTCGCGCCATTCCGAGTCCGGCGGACGAAGTTGGTCGGCCCACCCCAAGGCTATAGCCCACCCGTTTTTGTCGCCTTTTCCGCTGGACGAACTTGGCGCCCCGGCCTTCGGGCGGGTATTTTTGGGCGCGGCTGTGCCCGCGGCCTATTTTTGGCACACGGAGGCGCCTCGCAATGTCTCGCACCATTCCGAGTCCGGCGGACGAAGTTGGCCAGCCCCACCCCCCAAGGCTATAGCCCACCCGTTTTTCTGGCCTTTTTCCGCTGGACGAACTTGGTGCCCCGGCCTTCGGGCGGGTATTTTGCGGCACGACTGTGCCCGTGGCCTATTTTTGGCACACGGAGGTGCCTCGCAATGTCTCGCGCCATTCCGAGTCCGGCGGACGAAGTTGGCCAGCCCCACCCCCCAAGGCTATAGCCCACCCGGTTTTCTGTCCTTTTTACGCTGGGCCAGACTTGGCGCCCTGGCCTTCGGGCGGGTATTTTTGGGCGCGGCTATGCCCGCGGCCTATTTTTGGCACACGGAGGTGCCTCGTAAAGTCTCGCGCCATTCCGAAGCCGGCGGACGAAGTAGGCCAGCCCCACCCCCCAAGGCTATAGCCCACCCGTTTTTGTGTCCTTTTTCCGCTGGTCGAACTTGGCGGCCCGGCCTTCGGGGGGGTATTTTTGGACGCGGCTGTGCCCGCGGCCTATTTTTGGTACATGGAGGCCCCTCGCAAAGTCTCGCGCCATTCCGAGTCCGGCGGAAGAACTTGGCCAGCCCCACCCCCCAAGGCTATAGCCCACCCGTTTTTGTGGCCTTTTTCCGCTGGACGAACTTGGCGGCCCGGCCTTCGGGGGGGGTATTTTTGGGCGCGGCTGTGCCCGCGGCCTATTTTTGGTACACGGAGGCCCCTCGCAAAGTCTCGCACCATTCCGAGTCCGGCGGAAGAATATGGCCAGCCCCACCCCCCAAGGCTATAGCTCACCCGTTTTTGTGGCCTTTTTCCGCTGGATGAACTTGGCGCCCCGGCCTTTGGGCGGGTATTTTTGGGCGCGGCTGTGGCCGCGGCCTATTTTTGGCACACGGAGGCGCCTCGCAAAGTCTCGCACCATTCCGAGTCCGGCGGACGAAGTTGGCCAGCCCCACCCCCCAAGGCTATAGCCCACCCGTTTTTCTGGCCTTTTTCCACTGGACGAACATCGCGCCCCGGCCTTCGGGCAGGTATTTTTGGGCGCGGCTGTGACCGCGGCCTATTTTTGGCGCACGGAGGCACCTCGCAAAGTCTCGCGCCATTCCGAGTCCGGCGGACGAAGTTGGCCAGCCCCACCCCCCAAGCCTATAGCCCACCCGTTTTTGTGGCCTTTTTCCGCTGGACGAACTTGGCGCCCCGGCCTTCGGGAGGTATTTTGGCGCGGCTGTGCCCGCGGCCTATTTTTTGGTACACAGAGGTGCCTCGCAAAGTCTCGCGCCATTCCGAGTCCGGCGGACGATGTTGGCCAGCCCCACCCCCCAAGGCTATAGCCCACCCGTTTTTCTGGCCTTTTTCCGCTGGACGAACTTTGCGCCCCGGACTTCGGGTGGGTATTTTTGGGCGCGGCTATGCCCGCGGCCTATTTTTGTTACACGGAGGTGCCTCGCAAAGTCTCGCGCTATTCCAAAGCCGGCGGACGAAGTTGGCCAGCCCCAACCCCCAAGGCTATAGCCCACCCGTTTTTCTGGCCTTTTTCCGCTGGACGAACTTGGCGCCCCGGACTTCGGGCGGGTATTTTTGGGTGCGGCTATGCCCGCGGCCTATTTTTGTTACACGGAGGCGCCTCACAAAGTCTCACGCTATTCCGAAGCCGGCGGACGAAGTTGGCCAGCCCCACCCCCCAAGGCTATAGCCCACCCGTTTTTGTGTCCTTTTTCCGCTGTACGAACTTGGCGCCCCGGCCTTTGGGCGGGTATTTTTGGGCGCGGCTGTGCCCGCGGCCTATTTTTGGTACATGGAGGCCCCTCGCAAAGTCTCGCGCCATTCCGAGTCCGGCGGAAGAAGTTGGCCAGCCCCACCCCCCAAGGCTATAGCTCACCCGTTTTTGTGGCCTTTTTCCGCTGGACGAACTTGGCGCCCGGCCTTCGGGCGGGTATTTTGGGCGCGGATGTGCCCATGGCCTATTTTTGGCACGGAGGCGCCTCGCAAAGTCTCGTGCCATTCCGAGTCCGGCGGACGAAGTTGGACAGCCCCACCCCCAAGGCTATAGCCCACCCGATTTGTGGCCTTTTCCGCTGGACGAACTTGGCGCCCCGGACTTCGGGGGGGTATTTTTGGGCGCGGCTATGCCCGCGGCCTAATTTTGTCACACGGAGGTGCCTCGTAAAGTCTCGCGCTATTCCGAAGCCGGCGGACGAATTTGGCCCGCCCCACCCCCCAAGGCTATAGCCCACCCGTTTTGGTGGCCTTTTTCCGCTGGACGAACTTGGCGCCCCGGCCTTCGGGCGGGTATTTTTGGCACACGGAGGAGCCTCACAGAGTCTCGCGCCATTCCGAGTCCGGCGGACGAAGTTGGTCCGGCCCACCCCCCAAGGCTATAGCCCACCCGTTTTTGTGGCCTTTTTCCGCTGGACGAACTTGGCGCCCCGGCCTTCGGGCGGGTATTTTTGGGCGCGGCTGTGCCCGCGGCCTATTTTTGGCACACGGAGGCGCCTCGCAATGTCTCGCACCATTCCGAGTCCGGCGGACGAAGTTGGCCAGCCCCACCCCCCAAGGCTATAGCCCAACCGTTTTTCTGGCCTTTTTCCGCTGGACGAACTTGGTGCCCCGGCCTTCGGGCGGGTATTTTGCGGCACGACTGTGCCCGTGGCCTATTTTTGGCACACGGAGGTGCCTCGCAATGTCTCGCGCCATTCCGAGTCCGGCGGACGAAGTTGGCCAGCCCCACCCCCCAAGGCTATAGCCCACCCGTTTTTCTGGCCTTTTTCCGCTGGACGAACTTGGCGCCCTGGCCTTCGGGCGGGTATTTTTGGGCGCGGCTATGCCCGCGGCCTATTTTTGGCACACGGAGGTGCCTCGTAAAGTCTCGCGCCATTCCGAAGCCGGCGGACGAAGTTGGCCAGCCCCACCCCGCAAGGCTATAGCCCACCCGTTTTTGTGTCCTTTTTCCGCTGGTCGAACTTGGCGGCCCGGCCTTCGGGGGGGGTATTTTTGGACGTGGCTGTGCCCGCGGCCTATTTTTGGTACATGGAGGCCCCTCGCAAAGTCTCGCACCATTCCGAGTCCGGCGGACGAAGTTGGCCAGCCCCACCCCCCAAGGCTATAGCCCAACCGTTTTTCTGGCCTTTTTCCGCTGGACGAACTTGGTGCCCCGGCCTTCGGGCGGGTATTTTGCGGCACGACTGTGCCCGTGGCCTATTTTTGGCACACGGAGGTGCCTCGCAATGTCTCGCGCCATTCCGAGTCCGGCGGACGAAGTTGGCCAGCCCCACCCCCCAAGGCTATAGCCCACCCGTTTTTCTGGCCTTTTTCCGCTGGACGAACTTGGCGCCCTGGCCTTCGGGCGGGTATTTTTGGCGCGGCTATGCCTTGGCCTATTTTTGGCACACGGAGGTGCCTCGTAAAGTCTCGCGCCATTCGAGCCGGCGGACGAAGTAGGCCAGCCCCACCCCCAAGGCTATAGCCCACCCGTTTTTTGTCCTTTTTTCCGCTGGTGAACTTGGCGGCCCGGCCTTCGGGGGTATTTTGTGACGCGGCTGTGCCCGCTGCCTATTTTTGGTACATGGAGGCCCCTCATGAAAGTCTCGCGCCATTCCGAGTCGGGGCGGAAGAACTTGGCCAGCCCCACCCCCCAAGGCTATAGCCCACCCGTTTTTGTGGCCTTTTTCCGCTGGACGAACTTGGCGGCCCGGCCTTCGGGGGGGGGTATTTTTGGGCGCGGCTGTGCCCGCGGCCTATATTTTGTACACGGAGGCCCTCGCAAAGTCTCGCACCATTCCGTGTCCGGCGGAAGAATTTGGCCAGCCCCACCCCCCAAGGCTATAGCTCACCCGTTTTTGTGGCCTTTTTCCGCTGGATGAACTTGGCGCCCCGGCCTTTGGGCGGGTATTTTTGGGCGCGGCTGTGCCGCGGCCGATTTCCACAGCACACGGAGGCGCCTCGCAAAGTCTCGCGCCATTCCGAGTCCGGCGGGACGGTTGGCCAGCCCCACCCCCCAAGGCTATAGCCCACCCGTTTTTCTGGCCTTTTTCCACTGGACGAACATCGCGCCCCGGCCTTCGGGCAGGTATTTTTGGGCGCGGCTGTGACCGCGGCCTATTTTTGGCGCACGGAGGCGCCTCGCAAAGTCTCGCGCCATTCCGAGTCCGGCGGACGAAGTTGGCCAGCCCCACCCCCCAAGCCTATAGCCCACCCGTTTTTGTGGCCTTTTTCCGCTGGACGAACTTGGCGCCCCGGCCTTCGGGAGGGTATTTTTGGGCGCGGCTGTGCCCGCGGCCTATTTTTGGTACACGGAGGTGCCTCGCAAAGTCTCGCGCCATTCCGAGTCCGGCGGACGATGTTGGCCAGCCCCACCCCCCAAGGCTATAGCCCACCCGTTTTTCTGGCCTTTTTCCGCTGGACGAACTTTGCGCCCCGGACTTCGGGTGGGTATTTTTGGGCGCGGCTATGTCCGCGGCCTATTTTTGTTACACGGAGGTGCCTCGCAAAGTCTCGCGCTATTCCGAAGCCGGCGGACGAAGTTGGCCAGCCCCAACCCCCAAGGCTATAGCCCACCCGTTTTTCTGGCCTTTTTCCGCTGGACGAACTTGGCGCCCCGGACTTCGGGCGGGTATTTTTGGGTGCGGCTATGCCCGCGGCCTATTTTTGTTACACGGAGGCGCCTCACAAAGTCTCACGCTATTCCGAAGCCGGCGGACGAAGTTGGCCAGCCCCACCCCCCAAGGCTATAGCCCACCCGTTTTTGTGGCCTTTTTCCGCTGGATGAACTTGGCGCCCCGGCCTTCGGGCGGGTATTTTTGAGCGCGGCTGTGCCCGCGGCCTAGTTTTGGTACACGGAGGCCCCTCGCAAAGTCTCGCGCCATTCCGAGTCCGGCGGAAGAAGTTGGCCAGCCCCACCCCCCAAGGCTATAGCTCACCCGTTTTTGTGGCCTTTTTCCGCTGGATGAACTTGGCGCCCCGGCCTTCGGGCGGGTATTTTTGGGCGCGGCTGTGCCCGCGGCCTATTTTTGGCACACGGAGGTGCCTCGCAAAGTCTCGCGCCATTCCGAGTCCGGCGGACGAAGTTGGCCAGCCCCACCCCCCAAGGCTATAGCCCACCCGTTTTTGTGGCCTTTTTCCACTGGACGAACATCGCGCCCCGGCCTTCGGGCAGGTATTTTTGGGCGCGGCTGTGCCCGCGGCCTATTTTTGGCACACGGAGGTGCCTCGCAAAGTCTCGCGCCATTCCGAGTCCGGCGGACGATGTTGGCCAGCCCCACCCCCCAAGGCTATAGCCCACCCGTTTTTCTGGCCTTTTTCCGCTGGACGAACTTGGCGCCCCGGACTTCGGGCGGGTATTTTTGGGCACGGCTATGCCCGCGGCCTATTTTTGTTACACGGAGGTGCCTCGCAAAGTCTCGCGCTATTCCGAAGCCGGCGGACGAAGTTGGCCAGCCCCACCCCCCAAGGCTACCCACCCGTTTTTGTGGCCTTTTTCCGCTGGACGAACTTGGCGCCCCGGCCTTCGGGCGGGTATTTTTGGGCGCGGCTTTGTCCGCAGCCTATATTTAGTACACGGAGGCCCCTCGCAAAGTCGCGCGCCATTCCGAGTCCGGCGGAAGAAGTTGGCCAGCCCCACCCCCCAAGGCTATAGCTCACCCGTTTTTGTGGCCTTTTTCCGCTGGATGAACTTGGCGCCCCGGCCTTTGGGCGGGTATTTTTGGGCGTGGCTGTGCCCGCGGCCTATTTTTGGCACACGGAGGCGCCTCGCAAAGTCTCGCACCATTCCGAGTCCGGCGGACGAAGTTGGCCAGCCCCACCCCCCAAGGCTATAGCCCACCCGTTTTTCTGGCCTTTTTCCACTGGACGAACTTCGCGCCCCGGCCTTCGGGCAGGTATTTTTGGGCGCGGCTTTGCCCGCGGCCTATTTTTGGCTCACGGAGTCGCCTCGCAAAGTCTCGCGCCATTCCGAGTCCGGCGGACGAAGTTGGCCAGCCCCACCCCCCAAGGCTATAGCCCACCCGTTTTTCTGGCCTTTTTCCGCTGGACGAACTTGGCGCCCGGCCTTCGGGCAGGTATTTTGGGTGCGGCTGTGCCCTGCCTGCCACCCAGCACACGGAGGCGCCTCGCAAAGTCTCGCGCCTTTCCGAGTCCGGCGGACGAAGTGGGCCAGCCCCACCCCCAAAGCAATAGCCCACCCGTTTTTGTGGCCTTTTTCCGCTGGACGAACTTGGCGCCCGGCCTTCGGGCGGGGTATTTTTAGGCGCGGCTGTGTCATGACCTATTTTTGGCACACGGAGGCACCTCGTAAAGTCTCGCGCCATTCCGAGTCCGGCGGACGAAGTTGGCCAGCCCCAACCCCCAAGGCTATAGCCCACCCGTTTTTGTGGCCTTTTTCCGTTGGACGAACTTGGCGCCCCAGCCTTTGGGCGGGTATTTTTGGGCGCGGCTGTGCCCGCGGCCTATTTTTGGCACACGGAGGCGCCTCGCAAAGTCTCGCGCCATTCCGAGTCTGGCGGACGAAGTGGGCCCGCCCCACCCCCCAAGGCTATAGCCCACCCGTTTTTGTGGCCTTTTTCCGCTGGACGAACTTGGCGCCCCGGCCTTCGGGCGGGTATTTTTGGGCGCGGCTGTGCCCGCGGCCTATTTTTGGCACACGGAGGCGCCTCGCAAAGTCTCGCCCCATTCCGAGTCCGACGGACGAAGTTGGCCAGCCTCACCCCCCAAGGCTATAGCCCACCCGTTTTTGTGGCCTTTTTCCGCTGGACGAACTTGGCGCCCCGGCGTTCGGGCAGGTATTTTTGGGCGCGGCTGTGCCCGCGGACTATTTTTGGCACACGGAGATGCCTCGCAAAGTCTCGCGCCAGTCCGAGTCCGGCGGACGAAGTTGGCCAGCCCCACCCCCCAAGGCTATAGCCCATCCGTTTTTGTGGCCTTTTTCCGCTGGACGAACTTGGCGCCCCGGCCTTCGGGCGGGTATTTTTGGGCGCGGCTGCACCGCGGCCTATTTTTGTCACACGGAGGCGCCTCCCAAAGTCTCGCGCCATTCCGAGTCCGGCGGACGAAGTTGGCCAGCCCCACCCCCCAAAGCTATAGCCCACCCGTTTTTGTGGCCTTTTTCCACTGGACGAACTTGGCGCCCCGGCCTTCGGGCGGGTATTTTTGGGCGCGGCTGTGTCCGCGGCCTATTTTTAGCACACGGAGGCACCTCGTAAAGTCTCGCGCCATTCCGAGTCCGGCGGATGAAAAAGTGGCCGAGCCACCCCCCAATGCTATAGCCCACCCGTTTTTGTGGCCTTTTTCCATTGGACGAACTTGGCGCCCCAGCCTTTGGGCGGGTATTTTTGGGCGCGGCTGTGCCCGCGGCCTATTTTTGGCACACGGAGGCGCCTCGCAAAGTCTCGCGCCATTCCGAGTCTGGCGGACGAAGTGGGCCCTCCCCACCCCCCTAGGCTATAGCCCACCCGTTTTTGTGGCCTTTTTCCGCTGGACGAACTTGGCGCCCTGGCCTTCGGGGGGGTATTTTTGGGCGCGGCAGTGCCCGCGGACTATTGTTTGCACGCGGAGGTGCCTCGCAAAGTCTCGCGCCATTCCGAGTCCGGCGGACGAAGTTGGCCAGCCCCACCCCCCAAAGCTATAGCCCACCCGTTTTTGTGGCCTTTTTCCGCTGGGCCGAACTTGGCGCCCGGCCTTTGGGCGGGTATTTTTGGGCGCGGCTGTGTCCGCGGCCTATTTTTGGCACACGGAGGCACCTCGTAAAGTCTCGCGCCATTCCGAGTCCGGCGGACGAAGTTGGCCAGCCCCACCCCCCAAGTCTATAGCCCACCCGTTTTTGTGGCCTTTTTCCGTTAGACGAACTTGGCGCCCCAGCCTTTGGGCGGGTATTTTTGGGCGCGGCTGTGCCTGCGGACTATTTTTGGCACACGGAGATGCCTCGCAAAGTCTCGCGCCAGTCCGAGTCCGGCGGACGTAGTTGGCCAGCCCCACCCCCCAAGGCTATAGCCCACCCGTTTTTGTGGCCTTTTTCCGCTGGACGAACTTGGCGCGCCGGCCTTCGGGCGGGTATTTTTGGGCGCGGCTGTGCCCGCGGCCTATTTTTTGCACACGGAGGCGCCTCGCAAAGTCTAGCGCCATTCCGAGTCCGGCGGACGAAGTTGGCCAGCCCCACCCCCCAAAGCTATAGCCCACCCGTTGTTGTGGCCTTTTTCCGCTGGGACAGACTTGGCGCCCCGGCCTTCGGGCGGGTATTTTTGGGCGCGGCTGTGCCCGCGGCCTATTTTTGGTACACGGAGGCCCCTCCCAAAGTCTCGCGCCATTCCGAGTCCGGCGGACGAAGTTGGCCAGCGCCACCCCGGATGGCAAAAATCCCCACGGGGACGGGTACCCTCGGGGATTTTCCCCATTCGGGGAGGGTACGGGGATAATTTTATACCCAATTTTTTATTCGGGGAGGGGACGAGGAAAACGTTTTACCCAATTTTTTATTCGGGGAGGGGACGGGGATGAGGGGGAATCCCAATCCCCTACCCATTTCCCCATTTTAATTTTTAATTTTATTTCTTTTTTAAAATTACTAATAAATAAATAACAAAATTATAAATATTGTTAAAAATAATAAATATCAAAATATTTATATTATTAAATGCTAATAGGTATCCTACATTAGCTCGAATTGCTAGAGATATTTTGGCAATTCCAATTTCAACAGTTGCTTCTGAATCAGCTTTTAGCACCGGTGGTAGAGTTGTGAGCCCACACCGTAACAAACTTCATCCAAGCACATTGGAGGCCTTAATGTGCTGTCAAAGTTGGTTACGAGCTTACAATAGCAGTATGAGTTTATTTTACATTGTAATTATATTATACAGTTATTAATATTTGCACTTATAAGTTACTTTACTTATATCATTTTCATTGTTTTAGGTTTGAAATCTGAGGCTATCTCTCAATTTGCCACATTTCTCGAGGAAGAACAGGAGGAGCAGGACGAGCAGGAGGTAAATAGTTTTATTAAAAATATTAATTAAGTATCTACATTTATTTCATTTATTTTATTGCCGATATAAAAATAATTTTTTTTCTTTTTATTGTAGGATTATGAAGATTGAGTCATTGACAAAGATAATTATTTTAATAATTTATATTTTGAATGTGACTTTGTAATGGATCAATATTAATGTAAGATATATTTTGAACTTTATTTTTTACTGAATTTTTTATTTTAATATGATTAATTTAAAATTGAAAATAAAAAAATGTATTAGACTATTAGTTATTCGGGGACCGGGGACCGGGGACCGGGGACCGGGGACCCTCGGGGATCCCCTGTTATTATTCGGGGAGGGGATGAGGATTCTCTCAAGTAATTCTGACGGGGACGGGGAGGGGACGGGGACATACGCAAAATATTGGGGATGGGTATGGGGAGATTGGTCACCTCCCCTCCCCTCCCCATTGCCATCCCTAAGCCTCACCCCCCAAGGCTATAGCCCACCCGTTTTTGTGGCCTTTTTCCGCTGGACGAACTTGGCGCCCCGGCCTTCGGGCGGGTATTTTTGGGCGCGGCTGTGCCCGCGGCCTATTTTTGGCACACGGAGGCGTCTCGCAAAGTCACGCGCCATTCCGAGTCCAGCGGACGAAGTTGGCCAACCCCACCCCCCAAGGCTATAGCCCACCCGTTTTTGTGGCCTTTTTCCGCTGGACGAACTTGGCGCCCCGGACTTCGGGCGGGTATTTTTGGGCGCGGCTGAGTCCGCGGCCTATTTTTGGCACACGGAGGCGCCTCGCAAAGTCTCGCGCCATTCCGAGTCCAGCGGACGAAGTTGGCCAGCCCCACCCCCCAAGGCTATAGCCCACCCGTTTTTGTGGCCTTTTTCCGCTGGACGAACTTGGCGCCCCGGCCTGCGGGCGGGTATTTTTGGGCGCGGCTGTCCCGCGGCCTATTTTTTGCACACGGAGGCGCCTCGCAAAGTCTCGCGCCATTCCGAGTCCGGCGGACGAAGTTGGCCAGCCCCAACCCCCAAGGCTATAGCCCACCCGTTTTTGTGGCCTTTCTCCGCTGGACGAACTTGGCGCCCGGCCTTCGAGGCGGGTATTTTTGCGCGGCTGTGCCCGCGGCCTATTTTTGGCACACCGAGGCGCCTCGCAAAGTCTCGCGCCATTCCGAGTCCGACGGACGAAGTTGGCCAGCCTCACCCCCCAAGGCTATAGCCCACCCGTTTTTGTGGCCTTTTTCCGCTGGACGAACTTGGCGCCCCGGCCTTCGGGCAGGTATTTTTGGGCGCGGCTGTGCCCGAGGCCTATTTTTTGCACAAGGAGGCGCCTCGCAAAGTCTCGAGCCATTCCGAGTCCGGCGGACGAAGTTGGCCAGCCCCACCCCCCAAGGCTATAGCCCACCCGTTTTTGTGGCCTTTTTCCGCTGGACGAACTTGGCGCCCCGGCCTTCGGGCTGGTATTTTTGGGCGCGGCTATGCCCGCGGCCTATTTTTTGCACATGGAGGCGCCTCGCAAAGTCTCGCCCCATTCCGAGTCCGGCGGACGAAGTTGGCCAGCCCCACCCCCCAAGGCTATAGCCCATCCGTTTTTGTGGCCTTTTTCCGCTGGACGAACTTGGCGCCCCGGCCTTCGGGCGGGTATTTTTGGGCGCGGCTGCACCGCGGCCTATTTTTAGCACACGGAGGCGCCTCCCAAAGTCTCGCGCCATTCCGAGTCCGGCGGACGAAGTGGGCCAGCCCCACCCCCCAAAGCTATAGCCCACCCATTTTTGTGGCCTTTTTCCGCTGGACGAACTTGGCGCCCCGGCCTTCGGGCGGGTATTTTTGGGCGCGGCTGTGTCCGCGGCCTATTTTTGGCACACGGAGGCACCTCGTAAAGTCTCGCGCCATTCCGAGTCCGGCGGACGAAGTTGGCCAGCCCCACCCCCCAAGGCTATAGCCCACCCGTTTTTGTGGCCTTTTTCCGTTGGACGAACTTGGCGCCCCAGCCTTTGGGCGGGTATTTTTGGGCGCGGCTGTGCCCTTGGCTCTTTTTGGCACACGGAGGCGCCTCGCAAAGTCTCGCGCCATTCCGAGTCTGGCGGACGAGTGGGCCCGCCCCACCCCCAAGTCTATAGCCCACCCGTTTTTGTGGCCTTTTTCCGCTGGGCCGAACTTGGCGCCCGGCCTTCGGGCGGGTATTTTTGGGCCCGGCTGTGCCGCGGCCTATTTTTGGCACACGGAGGCGCCTGCAAAGTCTCGCCCCATTCCGAGTCCGACGGACCAGTTGTTGGCCAGCCTCACCCCCAAGGCTATAGCCCACCCGTTTTTGTGGCCTTTTTCCGCTGGACGAACTTGGCGCCCCGGCGTTCGGGCAGGTATTTTTGGGCGCGGCTGTGCCCGCGGACTATTTTTGGCACACGGAGATGCCTCGCAAAGTCTCGCGCCAGACCGAGTCCGGCGGACCAGTTGGCCAGCCCCACCCCAAGGCTATAGCCCATCCGTTTTGTGGCCTTTTTCCGCTGGACGAACTTGGCGCCCCGGCCTTCGGGCGGGTATTTTTGGGCGCGGCTGCACCGCGGCCTATTTTTGTCACACGGAGGCGCCTCCCAAAGTCTCGCGCCATTCCGAGTCCGGCGGACGAAGTTGGCCAGCCCCACCCCCCAAGGCTATAGCCCACCCGGTTTTGTGGCCTTTTTCCACTGGCCGAACATGGCGCCCCGGCCTTCGGGCGGGTATTTTTGGGCGCGGCTGTGTCCGCGGCCTATTTTTAGCACACGGAGGCACCTCGTAAAGTCTCGCGCCATTCCGAGTCCGGCGGACGAAGTTGGCCAGCCCCACCCCCCAAGGCTATAGCCCACCCGTTTTTGTGGCCTTTTTCCGGTGGACGAACTTGGCGCCCCAGCCTTTGGGCGGGTATTTTTGGGCGCGGCTGTGCCCGCGGCCTATTTTTGGCACACGGAGGCGCCTCGCAAAGTCTCGCGCCATTCCGAGTCTGGCGGACGAAGTGGGCCCTCCCCACCCCCCTAGGCTATAGCCCACCCGTTTTTGTGGCCTTTTTCCGCTGGACGAACTTGGCGCCCTGGCCTTCGGGGGGGTATTTTTGGGCGCGGCAGTGCCCGCGGACTATTGTTTGCACGCGGAGGCGCCTCGCAAAGTCTCGCGCCATTCCGAGTCCGGCGGACGAAGTTGGCCAGCCCCACCCCCCAAAGCTATAGCCCACCCGTTTTTGTGGCCTTTTTCCGCTGGACGAACTTGGCGCCCCGGCCTTTGGGCGGGTATTTTTGGGCGCGGCTGTGTCCGCGGCCTATTTTTGGCACACGGAGGCACCTCGTAAAGTCTCGCGCCATTCCGAGTCCGGCGGACGAAGTTGGCCAGCCCCACCCCCCAAGTCTATAGCCCACCCGTTTTTGTGGCCTTTTTCCGTTGGACGAACTTGGCGCCCCAGCCTTTGGGCGGGTATTTTTGGGCGCGGCTGTGCCTGCGGACTATTTTTGGCACACGGAGATGCCTCGCAAAGTCTCGCGCCAGTCCGAGTCCGGCGGACGTAGTTGGCCAGCCCCACCCCCCAAGGCTATAGCCCACCCGTTTTTGTGGCCTTTTTCCGCTGGACGAACTTGGCGCCCCGGCCTTCGGGCGGGTATTTTTGGGCGCGGCTGTGCCCGCGGCCTATTTTTTGCACACGGAGGCGCCTCGCAAAGTCTAGCGCCATTCCGAGTCCGGCGGACGAAGTTGGCCAGCCCCACCCCCCAAAGCTATAGCCCACCCGTTTTTGTGGCCTTTTTCCGCTGGACGAACTTGGCGCCCCGGCCTTCGGGCGGGTATTTTTGGGCGCGGCTGTGCCCGCGGCCTATTTTTGGTACACGGAGGCCCCTCCCAAAGTCTCGCGCCATTCCGAGTCCGGCGGACGAAGTTGGCCAGCGCCACCCCCCAAAGCTATAGCCCACCCGTTTTTGTGGCATTTTTCCGCTGGACGAACTTGGCGCCCCGGCCTTCGGGCGGGTATTTTTGGGCGCGGCTGTGCCCGCTGCCTATTTTTGGCACACGGAGGCACCTCGCAAAGTCTCTCGCCATTCCGAGTCCGGCGGACGAAGTTGACCAGCCCCACCCCCCAAGGCTATAGCCCACCCGTTTTTGTGGCGTTTTTCCGCTGGACGAACTTGGCGCCCCGGCCTTCGGGCGGGTATTTTTGGGCACGGCTGTGCCCGCGGCCTATTTTTGGCACACGGAGGCGCCTCGCAAAGTCTCGCGCCATTCCGAGTCCGGTGGACGAAATTGGCCAGCCCCACCCCCCAAGGCTATAGCCCACCCGTTTTTGTGGCCTTTTTCCGCTGGACGAACTTGGCGCCCCGGCCTTCGGGCGGGTATTTTTGGGCGCGGCTGTGTCCGCGGCCTATTTTTAGCACACGGAGACACCTCGTAAAGTCTCGCGCCATTCCGAGTCCGGCGGACGAAGTTGGCCTGCCCCACCCCCCAAGGCTATAGCCCACCCGTTTTTGTGGCCTTTTTCCGCTGGACG
Source organism: Citrus cavaleriei (assembly GCA_030448935.1). Classification (NCBI taxonomy): domain Eukaryota; kingdom Viridiplantae; phylum Streptophyta; class Magnoliopsida; order Sapindales; family Rutaceae; genus Citrus; species Citrus cavaleriei. The sequence continues at coordinate 18,495 of JAUJEM010000317.1, forward strand.
AACTTGGCGCCTCGGCCTTCGGGCGGGTATTTTTGGGCACGGCTGTGCCCGCGGCCTATTTTTGGCACACGGAGGCGCCTCGCAAAGTCTCGCGCCATTCCGAGTCTGGCGGACGAAGTGGGCCCGCCCCACCCCCCTAGGCTATAGCCCACCGTTTTTGTGGCCTTTTTCCGCTGGACGAACTTGGCGCCCCGGCCTTCGGGCGGGTATTTTTCGGCGCGGCTGTGCCCACGGCATATTTTTGGGACAAGGAGGCGCCGCAGTCTCGCCATTCCGAGTCCGGTGGACGAAATTGGCCAGCCCCACCCCCAAGGCTATAGCCCACCCGTTTTGTGGCCTTTTTCCGCTGGACGAACTTGGCGCCCGGCCTTCGGGCGGGTATTTTAGGCGCGGCAGTGCCCGCGGCCTATTTTTGGCACACGGAGGGGCCTCGCAAAGTCTCGCTCCATTCCGAGTCCGGCGGACGGTTGGCCAGCCCCACTTCCCAAGGCTATGGCCCACCGTTTTTGTGGCCTTTTTCCGCTGGACGAACTTGGCGCCCGGCCTTCGGGCGGGTATTTTGGGCACGGCTGTGCCCATGGCCTATTTTTGGCACACGGAGGCGCCTCGCAATGTCTCGCGCCATTCCGAGTCAGGAGGACGAAATTGGCCCGCCCCCCCCCCCAGGCTATAGCCCACCCGTTTTTGTGGCCTTTTTCCGCTGGACGAACTTGGCGCCCCGGCCTTCGGGCGGGTATTTTTGGGCGCGGCTGTGTCCGCGGCCTATTTTTAGCACACGGAGACACCTCGTAAAGTCTCGCGCCATTCCGAGTCAGGCGGACGGTTGGCCTGCCCCACCCCCAAGGCTATAGCCCACCCGTTTTTGTGGCCTTTTTCCGCTGGACGAACTTGGCGCCTCGGCCTTCGGGCGGGTATTTTTGGGCACGGCTGTGCCCGCGGCCTATTTTTGGCACACGGAGGCGCCTCGCAAAGTCTCGCGCCATTCCGAGTCTGGCGGACGAAGTGGGCCCGCCCCACCCCCCTAGGCTATAGCCCACCCGCCTTTTTCCGCTGGACGAACTTGGCGCCCCGGCCTTCGGGCGGGTATTTTTCGGCGCGGCTGTGCCCACGGCATATTTTTGGGACAAGGAGGCGCCTCGCAAAGTCTCGCGCCATTCCGAGTCCGGCGGACGAAGTTGGCCAGCCCCACCCACCAAGGCTATAGCCCACCCGTTTTTGTGGCCTTTTTCCGCTGGACGAACTTGGCGCCCGGCCTTCAGGCGGGTATTTTTGGCGCGCTGCACCGCTGCCTATTTTTTGGCACACGGAGGAGCCTCCCAAAGTCTCGCGCCATTCCGAGTCCGGCGGACGAAGTTGGCCAGCCCCCCCCCCCAACGCTTTGGCCCACCCGTTTGTGTGGCCTTTATCCGCTGGACGAACTTGGCGCCCCGGCCTTCGGGCGGGTATTTTTGGGCGGGGCTGTGTCCGCGGCCTATTTTTGGCACACGGAGGCACCTCATAAAGTCTCGCGCCATTCCGAGTCCGCGGGACGAAGTTGGCCAGCCCCACCCCCAAGGCTATAGCCCACCCGTTTTGTGGCCTTTTTCCGTTGGACGAACTTGGCGCCCCAGCCTTTGGCGGGTATTTTTGGCGCGGCTGTGCCCATGGCCTATTTTTTTGCACACGGAGATGCCTCGCAAAGTCTCGCGCCATTCCGAGTCCGGCGGACGAGTTGGCCAGCCCCACCCCCAAGGCTATAGCCCACTCGTTTTTGTGGCCTTTTTCCGCTGGACGAACTTGGTGCCCGGCCTTCGGGCGGGTATTTTTGGCGCGGCTGTGCCAAGGCCTATTTTTTGCACACGGATGCGCCTCGCAAAGTCTCACGCCATTCCGAGTCCGGTGGACGAAATTGGCCAGCCCCACCCCCCAAGGCTGTAGCCCACCCGTTTTTGTGGCCTTTTTCCGCTGGACGAACTTGGCGCCCCGGCCTTCGGGCGGGTATTTTTCGGCGCGGCTGTGCCCACGGCATATTTATGGCACACGGAGGCGGCTCGCAAAGTCTCGCGCCATTCGGAGTCCGGCGGACGAAGTTGGCCAGCACCACCCCCCAAGACTGTAGCCCACCCGTTTTTGTGGCCTTTTTCCGCTGGACGAACTTGGCGCCCCGGCCTTCGGGCGGGTGTTTTTGGGCGCGGCAGTGCCCGCGGCCTATTTTTGGCACACGGAGGGGCCTCGCAAAGTCTCGCGCCATTCCGAGTCCGGCGGACGAAGTGGGCCAGCCCCACTTCCCAAGGCTATGGCCCACCCGTTTTTGTGGCCTTTTTCCGCTGGACGAACTTGGCGCCCCGGCCTTCGGGCGGGTATTTTTGGGCACGGCTGTGCCCGCGGCCTATTTTTGGCACACGGAGGCGCCTCGCAAAGTCTCGCGCCATTCCGAGTCCGGTGGACGAAATTGGCCAGCCCCACCCCCCAAGGCTATAGCCCACCCGTTTTTGTGGCCTTTTTCCGCTGGACGAACTTGGCGCCCCGGCCTTCGGGCGGGTATTTTTGGGCGCGGCTGTGTCCGCGGCCTATTTTTAGCACACGGAGGCACCTCGTAAAGTCTCACGCCATTCCAAGTCCGGCGGACGAAGTTGGCCTGCCCCACCCCCCAAGGCTATAGCCCACCCGTTTTTGTGGCCTTTTTCCGCTGGACGAACTTGGCGCCACGGCCTTCGGGCGGGAATTTATGAGCTCGGCTGTGCCCGCGGCCTATTTTTGGCACACGGAGGCGCCTCGCAAAGTCTCGCGCCATTCCGAGTCTGGCGGACGAAGTGGGCCCGCCCCACCCCCCTAGGCTATAGCCCACCCGTTTTTGTGGCCTTTTTCCGCTGGACGAACTTGGCGCCCCGGCCTTCGGGCGGGTATTTTTCGGCGCGGCTGTGCCCACGGCATATTTTTGGGACAAGGAGGCGCCTCGCAAAGTCTCGCGCCATTCCGAGTCCGGCGGACGAAGTTGGCCAGCCCCACCCACCAAGGCTATAGCCCACCCGTTTTTGTGGCCTTTTTCCGCTGGACGAACTTGGCGCCCCGGCCTTCGGGCGGGTATTTTTGGGCGCGGCTGCACCGCGGCCTATTTTTGGCACACGGAGGCGCCTCCCAAAGTCTCGCGCCATTCCGAGTCCGGCGGACGAAGTTGGCCAGCCCCACCCCCCAAAGCTATAGCCCACCCGTTTTTGTGGCCTTTTTCCGCTGGACGAACTTGGCGCCCCGGCCTTCGGGCGGGTATTTTTGGGCGGGGCTGTGTCCGCGGCCTATTTTTGGCACACGGAGGCACCTCATAAAGTCTCGCGCCATTCCGAGTCCGGCGGACGAAGTTGGCCAGCCCCACCCCCCAAGGCTATAGCCCACCCGTTTTTGTGGCCTTTTTCCGCTGGACGAACTTGGCGCCCCGGCCTTCGGGCGGGTATTTTTGGGCACGGCTGTGCCCGCGGCCTATTTTTGGCACACGGAGGCGCCTCGCAAAGTCTCGCGCCATTCCGAGTCTGGCGGACGAAGTGGGCCCGCCCCACCCCCCTAGGCTATAGCCCACCGTTTTTGTGGCCTTTTTCCGCTGGACGAACTTGGCGCCCCGGCCTTCGGGCGGGTATTTTTCGGCGCGGCTGTGCCCACGGCATATTTTTGGGACAAGGAGGCGCCTCGCAAAGTCTCGCGCCATTCCGAGTCCGGTGGACGAAATTGGCCAGCCCCACCCCCCAAGGCTATAGCCCACCCGTTTTTGTGGCCTTTTTCCGCTGGACGAACTTGGCGCCCCGGCCTTCGGGCGGGTATTTTTGGGCGCGGCAGTGCCCGCGGCATATTTTTGGGACAAGGAGGCGCCTCGTAAAGTCTCGCGCCATTCCGAGTCCGGCGGACGAAGTTGGCCAGCCCCACCCACCAAGGCTATAGCCCACCCGTTTTTGTGGCCTTTTTCCGCTGGACAAACTTGGCGCCCCGGCCTTCGGGCGGGTATTTTTGGACGCGGCTGTGCCCACGGACTATTTTTGGCACACGGAGGCACCTCGCAAAGTCTCGCGCCATTCCGAGTCCGCGGCCGGAGTTGGCCCGCCCCACCCCCAAGGCTATAGACCACCCGTTGGTGTGGCCTTTTTCCGCTGGACAAACTTGGCGCCCCGGCCTTCGGGCGGGTATTTTTGGGCGCGGCTGTGCCCGCGGCCTATTTTTGGCACACGGAGGCGCCTCGCAAAGTCTCGCGCCATTCTGAGTCCGACGGACGAAGTTGGCCAGCCTCACCCCCCAAGGCTATAGCCCACCCGTTTTTGTGGCCTTTTTCCGCTGGACGAACTTGGCGCCCCGGCCTTCGGGCGGGAATTTTTGGGCGCGGCTGCGCCCGTGGCCTATTTTTGGCACACAGAGGCGCCTCGCAAAGTCTCACGCCATTCCGAGTCCGGCGGACGAAGTTGGCCAGCCCCACCCCCCAAGGCTATAGCCCACCCCGGATTGGTGCCTTTATCCGCTGGACGAACTTGGCGCCCCGGCCTTCGGGCGGGTATTTTTGGGCGCGGCTGTGCCCGCGGCCTAGTTTTGGCACACAGAGGCGCCTCGCAAAGTCTCGCGCCATTCCGAGTCCGGCGGACGAAGTTGGCCAGCCCCACCCCCCAAGGCTATAGCCCACCCGTTTTTGTGGCCTTTTTCCGCTGGACGAACGTGGCGCCCCAGTCTTCGGGCGGGTATTTCTGGGCGCGGCTGTGCCCGCGGCCTATTTTTGGCACGCGGAGGCACCTCGGAAAGTCTCGCGCCATTCCGATTCCGCGGCCTATTTTTGGCACACGGAGGCGCCTCGCAAAGTCTCGCGCCATTCCGAGTCCGGCGGACGAAGTTGGCCAGCCCCACCCCCCAAAGCTATAGCCCACCCGTGTTTGTGGCCTTTTTCCGCTGGACGAACTTAACGCCCCGGCCTTCGGGCGGGAATTTTTGGGCGCGGCTGTGCCCGCGGCCTATTTTTGGCACACGGAGGTGCCTCGCAAAGTCTCGAGCCATTCCGAGTCCGGCCGACGAAGTTGGCCAGCCCCACCCCCCAAGGCTGTAGCCCACCCGTTTTTGTGGCCTTTTTCCGCTGGATGAATTTGGCGCCCCGGCCTTCGGGCTGGTATTTTTGGACGCGGCTGTGCCCGCGGCCTATTTTTGGCACACGGAGGTGCCTCGCAAAGTCTCGCACCATTCGGAGTCCGGCGGACGAAGTTTGCCAGGCCCACCCCCCAAGGCTATAGCCCACCCGTTTTGGTGGCCTTTTTCCGCTGGACGAACTTGGCGCCCCGGCCTTCGGGCGGGTATTTTTGGGCGCGGCCTATTTTTGGCACATGGAGGCCCCTCGCAAAGTCTCGCGCCATTCCGAGTCCGGCGGACGAAGTTCGCCAGCCCCACCCCCCAAGGCTATAGCCCACCCGTTTTTGTGGCCTTTTTCCGCTGGACGAACTTGGCGCCCCGGCCTTCGGGCGGGTATTTTTGGGCACGGCTGTGCCCGCGGCCTATTTTGGCACATGGAGGCGCCTCGCAAAGTCTCGCGCCATTCCGAGTCCGGCGGACGAAGTTGGCCAGCCCCACCCCCCAAGGCTATAGCCCACACGTTTTTGTGGCCTTTTTCCGCTGGATGAACTTGGCGCCCCGGCCTTCGGGCGTGTATTTTTGGGCGCGGCTGTGCCCGTAGCCTATTTTTGGCACACGGAGGTGCCTCGCAAAGTCTCCCGCCATTCCGAGTCCGGCGGACGAAGTTGGCCAGCCCCACCCCCCAAGGCTATAGCCCACCCGTTTTTGTGGCCTTTTTCCGCTGGACGAACTTGGCGCCCCGGCCTTCGGGCGGGTATTTTTGGGCGCGGCTGCACCGCGGCCTATTTTTGTCACACGGAGGCGCCTCCCAAAGTCTCGCGCCATTCCGAGTCCGGCGGACGAAGTTGGCCAGCCCCACCCCCCAAAGCTATAGCCCACCCGTTTTTGTGGCCTTTTTCCGCTGGACGAACTTGGCGCCCCGGCCTTCGGGCGGGTATTTTTGGGCGCGGCTGTGTCCGCGGCCTATTTTTAGCACACGGAGGCACCTCGTAAAGTCTCGCGCCATTCCGAGTCCGGCGGACGAAGTTGGCCAGCCCCACCCCCCAAGGCTATAGCCCACCCGTTTTTGTGGCCTTTTTCCGTTGGACGAACTTGGCGCCCCAGCCTTTGGGCGGGTATTTTTGGGCGCGGCTGTGCCCGCGGCCTATTTTTGGCACACGGAGATGCCTCGCAAAGTCTCGCGCCATTCCGAGTCCGGCGGACGTAGTTGGCCAGCCCCACCCCCCAAGGCTATAGCCCACTCGTTTTTGTGGCCTTTTTCCGCTGGACGAACTTGGTGCCCCGGCCTTCGGGCGGGTATTTTTGGGCGCGGCTGTGCCCGCGGCCTATTTTTTGTACACGGAGGCGCCTCGCAAAGTCTCACGCCATTCCGAGTCCGGTGGACGAAATTGGCCAGCCCCTCCCCCCAAGGCTATAGCCCACCCGTTTTTGTGGCCTTTTTCCGCTGGACGAACTTGGCGCCCCGGCCTTCGGGCGGGTATTTTTCGGCGCGGCTGTGTCCACGGCATATTTTTGGGACAAGGAGGCGCCTCGCAAAGTCTCGCGCCATTCCGAGTCCGGCGGACGAAGTTGGCCAGCCCCACCCACCAAGGCTATAGCCCACCCGTTTTTGTGGCCTTTTTCCGCTGGTCAAACTTGGCGCCCCGGCCTTCGGGCGGGTATTTTTGGGCGCGGCTGTGCCCGCGGACTATTTTTGGCACACGGAGGCACCTCGCAAAGTCTCGCGCCATTCCGAGTCCGGGCGGACGGTTGGCCAGCCCCACCCCCAAGGCTATAGCCCACCCGTTTTGTGGCCTTTTTCCGCTGGACGAACTTGGCGCCCCGGCCTTCGGGCGGGTATTTTTGGGCGCGGCTGTGCCCGCGGACTATTTTTGGCACACGGAGGCACCTCGCAAAGTCTCGCGCCATTCCGAGTCCGGCGGACGAAGTTCGCCAGCCCCACCCCCCGAGGCTATAGCCCACCCGTTTTTGTGGCCTTTTTCCGCTGGACGAACTTGGCGCCCCGGCCTTCGGGCGGGTATTTTTGGGCGCGGCTGCACCGCGGCCTATTTTTGTCACACGGAGGCGCCTCCCAAAGTCTCGCGCCATTCCGAGTCCGGCGGACGAAGTTGGCCAGCCCCACCCCCCAAAGCTATAGCCCACCCGTTTTTGTGGCCTTTTTCCGCTGGACGAACTTGGCGCCCCGGCCTTCGGGCGGGTATTTTTGGGCGCGGCTGTGTCCGCGGCCTATTTTTAGCACACGGAGGCACCTCGTAAAGTCTCGCGCCATTCCGAGTCCGGCGGACGAAGTTGGCCAGCCCCACCCCCCAAGGCTATAGCCCACCCGTTTTTGTGGCCTTTTTCCGTTGGACGAACTTGGCGCCCCAGCCTTTGGGCGGGTATTTTTGGGCGCGGCTGTGCCCGCGGCCTATTTTTGGCACACGGAGATGCCTCGCAAAGTCTCGCGCCATTCCGAGTCCGGCGGACGTAGTTGGCCAGCCCCACCCCCCAAGGCTATAGCCCACTCGTTTTTGTGGCCTTTTTCCGCTGGACGAACTTGGTGCCCCGGCCTTCGGGCGGGTATTTTTGGGCGCGGCTGTGCCCGTAGCCTATTTTTGGCACACGGAGGCGCCTCGCAAAGTCTCGCGCCATTCCGAGTCTGGCGGACGAAGTGGGCCTTCCCCACCCCCCAAGGCTATAGCCCACCCGTTTTTGTGGCCTTTTTCCGCTGGACGAACTTGGCGCCCCGGCCTTCGGGCGGGTATTTTTAAGCGCGGCTGTGCCCGCTGCATATTTTTGCCACACGGAGACGCCTCACAAAGTCTCGCGCCATTCCGAATCCGGCGGACGAAGTGGGCCTGCCCCACCCCCCAAGGCTATAGCCCACCCGTTTTTGTGGCCTTTTTCCGCTGGACGAACTTGGCGCCTCGGCCTTCGGGCGGGTATTTTTGGGCACGGCTGGGCCCGGGGCCTATTTTTTGCACACGGAGGCGCCTCGCAAAGTCTCGCGCCATTCCGAGTCTGGCGGACGAAGTGGGCCCGCCCCACCCCCCGAGGCTATAGCCCACCCGTTTTTGTGGCCTTTTTCCGCTGGACGAACTTGGCGCCCCGGCCTTCGGGCGGGTATTTTTGGGCGCGGCTGCACCGCGGCCTATTTTTGTCACACGGAGGCGCCTCCCAAAGTCTCGCGCCATTCCGAGTCCGGCGGACGAAGTTGGCCAGCCCCACCCCCCAAAGCTATAGCCCACCTGTTTTTGTGGCCTTTTTCCGCTGGACAAACTTGGCGCCCCGGCCTGCGGGCGGGTAGGTTTGGGCGCGGCGGTGTCCGCGCCTATTTTTTAGCACACGGAGGCACCTCAGAAAGTCTCGCGCCATTCCGAGTCCGGCGGAGGAAGTTAGCCTGCCCCACCCCCAAGGCTATAGCCCACCCGTTTTGTGGCCTTTTTCCGTTGGGACGAACTTGGCGCCCAGCCTTTGGGCGGGTATTTTTGGGCGCGGCTGTAGCCTCATCCTATTTTTGGCACACGGAGATGCCTCGCAAAGTCTCGCGCCATTCCGAGTCCGGCGGACGTAGTTGGCCAGCCCCACCCCCCAAGGCTATAGCCCACTCGTTTTTGTGGCCTTTTTCCGCTGGACGAACTTGGTGCCCCGGCCTTCGGGCGGGTATTTTTGGGCGCGGCTGTGCCCGTAGCCTATTTTTGGCACACGGAGGCGCCTCGCAAAGTCTCGCGCCATTCCGAGTCTGGCGGACGAAGTGGGCCTTCCCCACCCCCCTAGGCTATAGCCCACCCGTTTTTGTGGCCTTTTTCCGCTGGACGAACTTGGCGCCCCGGCCTTCGGGCGGGTATTTTTAAGCGCGGCTGTGCCCGCGGCATATTTTTGCCACACGGAGACGCCTCACAAAGTCTCGCGCCATTCCGAATCCGGCGGACGAAGTGGGCCTGCCCCACCCCCCAAGGCTATAGCCCACCCGTTTTTGTGGCCTTTTTCCGCTGGACGAACTTGGCGCCCCGGCCTTCGGGCGGGTATTTTTGGGCACGGCTGTGCCCGCGGCCTATTTTTGGCACACGGAGGCGCCTCGCAAAGTCTCGCGCCATTCCGAGTCTGGCGGACGAAGTGGGCCCGCCCCACCCCCCTAGGCTATAGCCCACCCGTTTTTGTGGCCTTTTTCCGCTGGACGAACTTGGCGCCCCGGCCTTCGGGCGGGTATTTTTCGGCGCGGCTGTGCCCACGGCATATTTTTGGGACAAGGAGGCGCCTCGCAAAGTCTCGCGCCATTCCGAGTCCGGCGGACGAAGTTGGCCAGCCCCACCCACCAAGGCTATAGCCCACCCGTTTTTGTGGCCTTTTTCCGCTGGACGAACTTGGCGCACCTGCATTCGGGCGTGTATTTCAGTGCGCGGCTGCACCGCGGCCTATTTTTGGCACACGGAGGCGCCTCCCAAAGTCTCGCGCCATTCCGAGTCCGGCGGACGAAGTTGGCCAGCCCCACCCCCCAAAGCTATAGCCCACCCGTTTTTGTGGCCTTTTTCCGCTGGACGAACTTGGCGCCCCGGCCTTCGGGCGGGTATTTTTGGCCGGGGCTGTGTCCGCGGCCTATTTTTGGCACACGGAGGCACCTCATAAAGTCTCGCGCCATTCCGAGTCCGGCGGACGAAGTTGGCCAGCCCCACCCCCCAAGGCTATAGCCCACCCGTTTTTGTGGCCTTTTTCCGTTGGACGAACTTGGCGCCCCAGCCTTTGGGCGGGTATTTTTGGGCGCGGCTGTGCCCGCGGCCTATTTTTGGCACACGGAGATGCCTCGCAAAGTCTCGCGCCATTCCGAGTCCGGCGGACGTAGTTGGCCAGCCCCACCCCCCAAGGCTATAGCCCACTCGTTTTTGTGGCCTTTTTCCGCTGGACGAACTTGGTGCCCCGGCCTTCGGGCGGGTATTTTTGGGCGCGGCTGTGCCCGCGGCCTATTTTTTGCACACGGAGGCGCCTCGCAAAGTCTCACGCCATTCCGAGTCCGGTGGACGAAATTGGCCAGCCCCACCCCCCAAGGCTATAGCCCACCCGTTTTTGTGGCCTTTTTCCGCTGGACGAACTTGGCGCCCCGGCCTTCGGGCGGGTATTTTTCGGCGCGGCTGTGCCCACGGCATATTTTTGGGACAAGGAGGCGCCTCGCAAAGTCTCGCGCCATTCCGAGTCCGCGGACGGACGCCGTTGGCCAGCCCCACCCCCCAAGGCTATAGCCCACCCGTTTTTGTGGCCTTTTTCCGCTGGACGAACTTGGCGCCCCGGCCTTCGGGCGGGTATTTTTGGGCGCGGCTGTGCCCGCGGACTATTTTTGGCACACGGAGGCACCTCGCAAAGTCTCGCGCCATTCCGAGTCCGGCGGACGAAGTTGGCCAGCCCCACCCCCCAAGGCTATAGCCCACCCGTTTTTGTGGCCTTTTTCCGCTGGACGAACATGGCGCCCGGCCTTCGGGCGGGTATTTTTGGGCGCGGCTGTGCCCGCGGCCTATTTTTGGCACACGGAGGCGCCTCGCAAAGTCTCGCGCCATTCTGAGTCCGACGGACGAAGTTGGCCAGCCTCACCCCCCAAGGCTATAGCCCACCCGTTTTTGTGGCCTTTTTCCGCTGGACGAACTTGGCGCCCGGCCTTCAAGGGAATTTTTGGGCGCGGCTGCGCCCGTGGCCTATTTTTGGCACACAGAGGCGCCTCGCAAAGTCTCACGCCATTCCGAGTCCGGCGGACGAAGTTGGCCAGCCCCACCCCCCAAGGCTATAGCCCACCCGTTTTTGTGGCCTTTTTCCGCTGGACGAACTTGGCGCCCCGGCCTTCGGGCGGGTATTTTTGGGCGCGGCTGTGCCCGCGGCCTATTTTTGGCACACAGAGGCGCCTCGCAAAGTCTCGCGCCATTCTGAGTCCGGCGGACGAAGTTGGCCAGCCCCACCCCCCAAGGCTATAGCCCACCCGTTTTTGTGGCCTTTTTCCGCTGGACGAACGTGGCGCCCCGGTCTTCGGGCGGTTATTTCTGGGCGCGGCTGTGCCCGCGGCCTATTTTTGGCACACGGAGGCACCTCGGAAAGTCTCGCGCCATTCCGATTCCGCGGCCTATTTTTGGCACACGGAGGCGCCTCGCAAAGTCTCGCGCCATTCCGAGTCCGGCGGACGAAGTTGGCCAGCCCCACCCCCCAAAGCTATAGCCCACCCGTGTTTGTGGCCTTTTTCCGCTGGACGAACTTGGCGCCCCGGCCTTCGGGCGGGAATTTTTGGGCGCGGCTGTGCCCGCGGCCTATTTTTGGCACACGGAGGTGCCTCGCAAAGTCTCGAGCCATTCCGAGTCCGGCGGATTTAGTTGGCCAGCCCCACCCCCAAGGCTGTAGCCCACCCGTTTTGTGGCCTTTTTCCGCTGGACGAATTTGGCGCCCGGCCTTCGGGCTGGTATTTTTTTTGACGCGGCTGTGCCGCGGCCTATTTTTTACACACGGAGGTGCCTCGCAAAGTCTCGCACCATTCGGAGTCCGGCGGACGAAGTTTGCCAGGCCCACCCCCCAAGGCTATAGCCCACCCGTTTTGGTGGCCTTTTTCCGCTGGACGAACTTGGCGCCCCGGCCTTCGGGCGGGTATTTTTGGGCGCGGCCTATTTTTGGCACATGGAGGCCCCTCGCAAAGTCTCGCGCCATTCCGAGTCCGGCGGACGAAGTTCGCCAGCCCCACCCCCCAAGGCTATAGCCCACCCGTTTTTGTGGCCTTTTTCCGCTGGACGAAGTTGGCGCCCCGGCCTTCGGGCGGGTATTTTTGGGCACGGCTGTACCCGCGGCCTATTTTGGCACATGGAGGCGCCTCGCAAAGTCTCGCGCCATTCCGAGTCCGGCGGACGAAGTTGGCCAGCCCCACCCCCCAAGGCTATAGCCCACCCGTTTTTGTGGCCTTTTTCCGCTGGATGAACTTGGCGCCCCGGCCTTCGGGCGTGTATTTTTGGGCGCGGCTGTGCCCGCAGCCTATTTGTGGCACACGGAGGTGCCTCGCAAAGTCTCCCGCCATTCCGAGTCCGGCGGACGAAGTTGGCCAGCCCCACCCCCCAAGGTTATAGCCCACCCGTTTTTGTGGCCTTTTTCCGCTGGACGAACTTGGCGCCCCGGCATTCGGGAGGGTATTTTTGGGCGCGGCTGTGCCCGCGGCCTATTTTTGGCACACGGAGGCACCTCGCAAAGTCTCGCGCCATTCCGAGTCCGGCGGACGAAGTTGGCCAGCCCCACCCCCAAGGCTATAGCCCACCCGTTTTTGTGGCCTTTTTCCGCTGGACGAACTTGGCGCCCCAGCCTTCGGGCGGGTATTTTTGGGCGCGGCTGTGCCCGCGGCCTATTTTTGGCACACAGAGGCACCTCGCAAAGTCTCGCGCCATTCCGAGTCCGGCGGACAAAGTTGGCCAGCCCCACCCCCCAAGGCTATAGCCCACCCGTTTTTGTGGCCTTTTTCCGCTGGACGAACTTGGCGCCCCGGCCTTCGGGCGGGTATTTTTGGGCGCGGCTGTGCCTGCGGCCTATTTTTGGCACACGGAGGTGCCTCGCAAAGTCTCACGCCATTCCGAGTCCAGCGGACGAAGTTGGGCTGCCCCACCCCCCAATGCTATAGCCCACACGTTTTTGTGGCCTTTTTCCGCTGGATGAACTTGGCGCCCCGGCCTTCGGGCGTGTATTTTTGGGCGCGGCTGTGCCCGCAGCCTATTTGTGGCACACGGAGGTGCCTCGCAAAGTCTCCCGCCATTCCGAGTCCGGCGGACGAAGTTGGCCAGCCCCACCCCCCAAGGCTATAGCCCACCCGTTTTTGTGGCCTTTTTCCGCTGGACGAACTTGGCGCCCCGGCATTCGGGAGGGTATTTTAGGGCGCGGCTGTGCCCGCGGCCTATTTTTGGCACACGGAGGCACCTCGAAAGGTCTCGCGCCATTCCGAGTCCGGCGGACGAAGTTGGCCAGCCCCACCCCCCAAGGCTATAGCCCACCCATTTTTGTGGCCTTTTTCCGCTGGACGAACTTGGCGCCCCAGCCTTCGGGCGGGTATTTTTGGGCGCGGCTGTGCCCGCGGCCTATTTTTGGCACACGGAGGCACCTCGCAAAGTCTCGCGCCATTCCGAGTCCGGCGGACGAAGTTGGCCAGCCCCACCCCGCAAGGCTATAGCCCACCCGTTTTTGTGGCCTTTTTCCGCTGGACGAACTTGGCGCCCCGGCCTTCGGGCGGGTATTTTTGGGCGCGGCTGTGCCTGCGGCCTATTTTTGGCACACGGAGGTGCCTCGCAAAGTCTCACGCCATTCCGAGTCCAGCGGACGAAGTTGGCCTGCCCCACCCCCCAAGGCTATAGCCCACCCGTTTTTGTGGCCTTTTTCCGCTGGACGAACTTGGCGCCCCGTCCTTCGGGCTGGTATGTTTGGGCGCGGCTGTGCCTACGGCCTATTTTTGGCACACGGAGTCACCTCGCAAAGTCTCATGCCATTCCGAGTCCGGCGGACGAAGTGGGCCAGCCCCACCCCCCAAGGCTATAGCCCACACGTTTTTGTGGCCTTTTTCCGCTGGACGAACTTGGCGCCCCGGCCTTCGGGCGGGTATTTTTGGGCGCGGCTGTGCCCGCAGGCTATTTTGGCACACGGAGGCGCCTCGCAAAGTCTCGCGCCATTCCGAGTCCGGCGGACGAAGTTGGCCAGCCCCACCCCCCAAGGCTATAGCCCACCCGTTTTTGTGGCCTTTTTCCGTTGGACGAAGTTGGCGCCCCGGCCTTCGGTTGCTTATTTTTGGGCGCGGCTGAGCCCGCGGCCTATTTTTGGCACACGGAGGTGCCTCGCAAAGTCTCACGCCATTCCGAGTCCAGCGGACGAAGTTGGGCTGCCCCACCCCCCAAGGCTATAGCCCACCCGTTTTTGTGGCCTTTTTCCGCTGGACGAACTTGGCGCCCCGTCCTTCGGGCGGGTATGTTTGGGCGCGGCTGTGCCTGCGGCCTATTTTTGGCACACGGAGGCGCCTCGCAAAGTCTCATGCCATTCCGAGTCCGGCGGACGAAGTGGGCCAGCCCCACCCCCCAAGGCTATAGCCCACACGTTTTTGTGGCCTTTTTCCGCTGGACGAACTTGGCGCCCCGGCCTTCGGGCGGGTATTTTTGGGCGCGGCTGTGCCCGCGGGCTATTTTGGCACACGGAGGCGCCTCGCAAAGTCTCGCGCCATTCCGAGTCCGGCGGACGAAGTGGGCCAGCCCCACCCCCCAAGGCTATAGCCCACCCGTTTTTGTGGCCTTTTTCCGCTGGACGAACTTGGCGCCCCGGCCTTCGGGCGGGTATTTTTCGGCATGGCTGTGCCCGCGGCCTATTTTTGGCACACAGAGGCACGTCGCAAAGTCTCGCTCCATTCCGAGTCCGGCGGACGAAGTTGGCCAGCCCCACCCCCCAAGGCTATAGCCCAACCGTTTTTGTGGCCTTTTTCCGCAGGACGAACTTGCGCCCCGGCCTTCGAGCGGGTATTTTTGGGCGCGGCTGTGCCCGCGGCCTATTTTTGGCACACGGAGACGCCTCGCAAAGTCTCGCGCCATTCCGAGTCCGACATACGAAGTTGGCCAGCCCCACCCCCCAAGGCTATAGCCCACCCGTTTTTGTGGCCTTTTTCCGCTGGACGAACTTGGCGCCCCGGCCTTCGGGCGGGTATTTTTGGGCGCGGCTGTGCCCGCGGCCTATATTTGGCATACGGAGGCCCCTTGCGAAGTCTCGCGCCATTCCGAGTCAGGCGGACGAAGTTGGCCAGCCCCACCCCCCAAGGCTATAGCCCACCCGTTTTTGTGGCCTTTTTCCGCTGGATGAACTTGGCGCCCCGGCCTTCGGGCTGGTATTTTTGCGCGCGGCTGTGCCTGCGGCCTATTTTTGGCACACGGAGGCGCCTCGCAAAGTCTCGAGCCATTCCGAGTCCGGCGGACGAAGTTGGCCAGCCCCACCCCCCAAGGCTATAGCGCACCCGTTTTTGTGGCCTTTTTCCGCTGGACGAATTTTGGCGCCCCGGCCTTCGGGCAGGTTTTTTTGGACGCGGCTGTGCCCGCGGCCTATTTTTGGCACACGGAGGTGCCTCGTAAATTCTCGCACCATTCGGAGTCCGGCGGACGAAGTCGGCCAGGCCCACCCCCCAAGGCTATAGCCCACCCGTTTTTGTGGCCTTTTTCCGCTGGACGAACTTGGCGCCCCGGCCTTCGGGCGGGTATTTTTGGGCGCGGCTGTGCCTGCGGCCTATTTTTGGCACACGGAGGTGCCTCGCAAAGTCTCGCGCCATTCCGAGTCCAGCGGACGAAGTTGGGCAGCCCCACCCCCCAAGGCTATAGCCCACCCGTTTTTGTGGCCTTTTTCCGCTGGACGAACTTGGCGCCCCGTCCTTCGGGCGGGTATGTTTGGGCGCGGCTGTGCCCGCGGCCTATTTTTGGCACACGGAGGTGCCTCGCAAAGTCTCATGCCATTCCGAGTCCGGCGGACGAAGTGGGCCAGCCCCACCCCCCAAGGCTATAGCCCACACGTTTTTGTGGCCTTTTTCCGATGGACGAAGTTGGCGCCCCGGCCTTCGGGTGGGTATTTTTGGGCGCGGCTGTGCCCGCAGGCTATTTTGGCACACGGAGGCGCCTCGCAAAGTCTCGCGCCATTCCGAGTCCGGCGGACGAAGTTGGCCAGCCCCACCCCCCAAGGCTATAGCCCACCCGTTTTTGTGGCCTTTTTCCGCTGGACGAACTTGGCGCCCCGGCCTTCGGGCGGGTATTTTTGGGCGCGGCTGTGCCCGCGGCCTATATTTGGCATACGGAGCCCCTTGCGAAGTCTCGCGCCATTCCGAGTCAGGCGGACGAAGTTGGCCAGCCCCACCCCCCAAGGCTATAGCCCACCCGTTTTTGTGGCCTTTTTCCGCTGGACGAACTTGGCGCCCCGGCCTTCGGGCTGGTATTTTTAGGCGCGGCTGTGCCCGCGGCCTATTTTTGGCACACGGAGGTGCCTCGCAAAGTCTCGCGCCATTCCGATTCCGGCGGACGAAGTTGGCCAGCCCCACCCCCCAAGGCTATAGCCCACCCGATTTTGTGGCCTTTTTCCGCTGGACGAACTTGGCGCCCCGGCCTTCGGGCGGGTATTTTTGGGCACGGCTGTGCCCCGCGGCCTATTTTGGCACACGGAGGCCTCGCAAAGTCTCGCGCCATTCCGAGTCCGGCGGACCAGTTGGCCAGCCCCAACCCCCAAGGCTATAGCCCACCTGTTTTTGTGGCCTTTTTCCGCTGGACGAACTTGGCGGCCCGGTCTTGGGCGGGTATTTTTGTGCACGGCTGTGCCCATGGCCTATTTTGGCACGGAGGCGCCTCGCAAAGTCTCGCCATTCCGAGTCCGGCGGACGAGAGTTGGCCAGCCCCACCCCCCAAGGCTATAGCCCACCCGTTTTTGTGGCCTTTTTCCGCTGGACGAACTTGGCGGCCCGGTCTTCGGGCGGGTATTTTTGTGCACGGCTGTGCCCGCGGCCTATTTTGGCACACGGAGGCGCCTCGCAAAGTCTCGCGCCATTCCGAGTCCGGCGGACGAAGTTGGCCAGCCCCACCCCCCAAGGCTATAGCCCACCCGTTTTTGTGGCCTTTTTCCGCTGGACGAACTTGGCGCCCCGGCCTTCGGGCGGGTATTTTTGGGCACGGCTGTGCCCGCGGCCTATTTTTGGCACACGGAGGCGCCTCGCAAAGTCTCGCGCCATTCCGAGTCCGGCGGACGAAGTTGGCCAGCCCCAACCCCCAAGGCTATAGCCCACCCGTTTTTGTGGCCTTTTTCCGCTGGACGAACTTGGCGGCCCGGTCTTCGGGCGGGTATTTTTGGGCACGGCTGTGCCCGCGGCCTATTTTGGCACACGGAGGCGCCTCGCAAAGTCTCGCGCCATTCCGAGTCCGGCGGACGAAGTTGGCCAGCCCCAACCCCCAAGGCTATAGCCCACCCGTTTTTGTGGCCTTTTTCCGCTGGACGAACTTGGCGGCCCGGTCTTCGGGCGGGTATTTTTGGGCACGGCTGTGCCCGCGGCCTATTTTTGGCACACGGAGGTGCCTCGCAAAGTCTCATGCCATTCCGAGTCCGGCGGACGAAGTGGGCCAGCCCCACCCCCCAAGGCTATAGCCCACACGTTTTTGTGGCCTTTTTCCGCTGGACGAACTTGGCGCCCCGGCCTTCGGGCGGGTATTTTTGGGCGCGGCTGTGCCCGCAGGCTATTTTGGCACACGGAGGCGCCTCGCAAAGTCTCGCGCCATTCCGAGTCCGGCGGACGAAGTTGGCCAGCCCCACCCCCCAAGGCTATAGCCCACCCGTTTTTGTGGCCTTTTTCCGCTGGACGAACTTGGCGCCCCGGCCTTCAAGGGTATTTTTGGGCGCGGCTGTGCCCATGCCTATATTTGGCATAATGGAGGCCCCTTGCGAAGTCTCGCGCCATTCCGAGTCAGGCGGACGAAGTTGGCCAGCCCCACCCCCCAAGGCTATAGCCCACCCGTTTTTGTGGCCTTTTTCCGCTGGACGAACTTGGCGCCCCGGCCGTCGGGCGGGTATTTTTAGGCGCGGCTGTGCCCGCGGCCTATTTTTGGCACACGGAGGTGCCTAGCAAAGTCTCGCGCCATTCCGATTCCGGCGGACGAAGTTGGCCAGCCCCACCCCCCAAGGCTATAGCCCACCCGTTTTTGTGGCCTTTTTCCGCTGGACGAACTTGGCGCCCCGGCCTTCGGGCGGGTATTTTTGGGCACGGCTCTGCCCGCGGCCTATTTTGGCACACGGAGGCACCTCGCAAAGTCTCGCGCCATTCCGAGTCCGGCGGACGAAGTTGGCCAGCCCCAACCCCCAAGGCTATAGCCCACCCGTTTTTGTGGCCTTTTTCCGCTGGACGAACTTGGTGGCCCGGTCTTCGGGCGGGTATTTTTGGGCACGGCTGTGCCCGCGGCCTATTTTGGCACACGGAGGCGCCTCGAAAAGTCTCGCGCCATTCCGAGTCCGGCGGACGAAGTTGGCCAGCCCCAACCCCCAAGGCTATAGCCCACCCGTTTTTGTGGCCTTTTTCCGCTGGACGAACTTGGCGCCCCGGCCTTCGGGCGGGTATTTTTGGGCGCGGCTGTGCCCGCGGCCTATATTTGGCATACGGAGGCCTTGCGAAGTCTCGCGCCATTCGACTCAGGCGGACGAAGTTGGCCAGCCCCATCCCCCAAGGCTATAGCCCACCCATTTTTGTGGCCTTTTTCCGCTGGACGAACTTGGCGCCCCGGCCTTCGGGCGGGTATTTTTGGGCGCGGCTGTGCCCGCGGCCTATATTTGGCATACGGAGGCCCCTTGCGAAGTCTCGCGCCATTCCGAGTCAGGCGGACGAAGTTGGCCAGCCCCACCCCCCAAGGCTATAGCCCACCCGTTTTTGTGGCCTTTTTCCGCTGGACGAACTTGGCGCCCCGGCCTTCGGGCTGGTATTTTTAGGCGCGGCTGTGCCCGCGGCCTATTTTTGGCACACGGAGGTGCCTAGCAAAGTCTCGCGCCATTCCGATTCCGGCGGACGAAGTTGGCCAGCCCCACCCCCCAAGGCTATAGCCCACCCGTTTTTGTGGCCTTTTTCCGCTGGACGAACTTGGCGCCCCGGCCTTCGGGCGGGTATTTTTGGGCACGGCTCTGCCCGCGGCCTATTTTGGCACACGGAGGCACCTCGCAAAGTCTCGCGCCATTCCGAGTCCGGCGGACGAAGTTGGCCAGCCCCAACCCCCAAGGCTATAGCCCACCCGTTTTTGTGGCCTTTTTCCGCTGGACGAACTTGGCGCCCCGGCCTTAGGGCGGGTATTTTTGGGCGCGGCTGTGCCCGCGGCCTATATTTGGCATACGGAGGCCCCTTGCGAAGTCTCGCGCCATTCCGAGTCAGGCGGACGAAGTTGGCCAGCCCCACCCCCCAAGGCTATAGCCCACCCGTTTTTGTGGCCTTTTTCCGCTGGACGAACTTGGCGCCCCGGCCTTCGGGCTGGTATTTTTAGGCGCGGCTGTGCCCGCGGCCTATTTTTGGCACACGGAGGTGCCTAGCAAAGTCTCGCGCCATTCCGATTCCGGCGGACGAAGTTGGCCAGCCCCACCCCCCAAGGCTATAGCCCACCCGTTTTTGTGGCCTTTTTCCGCTGGACGAACTTGGCGCCCCGGCCTTCGGGCGGGTATTTTTGGGCACGGCTCTGCCCGCGGCCTATTTTGGCACACGGAGGCACCTCGCAAAGTCTCGCGCCATTCCGAGTCCGGCGGACGAAGTTGGCCAGCCCCAACCCCCAAGGCTATAGCCCACCCGTTTTTGTGGCCTTTTTCCGCTGGACGAACTTGGTGGCCCGGTCTTCGGGCGGGTATTTTTGGGCACGGCTGTGCCCGCGGCCTATTTTGGCACACGGAGGCGCCTCGCAAAGTCTCGCGCCATTCCGAGTCCGGCGGACGAAGTTGGCCAGCCCCAACCCCCAAGGCTATAGCCCACCCGTTTTTGTGGCCTTTTTCCGCTGGACGAACTTGGCGGCCCGGTCGTCGGGGGGTTTTTTTGGGCACGGCTGTGCCCATGGCCTATTTTGGCACACGGAGGCGCCTCGCAAAGTCTCATGCCATTCCGAGTCCGGCGGACGAAGTGGGCCAGCCCCACCCCCGAAGGCTATAGCCCACACGTTTTTGTGGCCTTTTTCCGCTGGACGAACTTGGCGCCCCGGCCTTCGGGCGGGTATTTTTGGGCACGGCTGTGCCCGCGGCCTATTTTGGAACACGGAGGCGCCTCGCAAAGTCTCGCGCCATTCCGAGTCCGGCGGACGAAGTTGGCCAGCCCCACCCCCCAAGGCTATAGCCCACCCGTTTTTGTGGCCTTTTTCCGCTGGTCGAACTTGGCGCCCAGTCCTTCGGGCGGGTATGTTTGGGCGCGGCTTTGCCCGCGGCCTATTTTTGGCACACGGAGGCGCCTCGCAAAGTCTCATGCCATTCCGAGTCCGGCGGACGAAGTGGGCCAGCCCCACCCCCGAAGGCTATAGCCCACACGTTTTTGTGGCCTTTTTCCGCTGGACGAACTTGGCGCCCCAGCCTTCGGGCGGGTATTTTTGGGCGCGGCTGTGCCCGCAGGCTATTTTGGCACACGGAGGCGCCTCGCAAAGTCTCGCGCCATTCCGAGTCCGGCGGACGAAGTTGGCCAGCCCCACCCCCCAAGGCTATAGCCCACCCGTTTTTGTGGCCTTTTTCCGCTGGACGAACTTGGCGCCCCGGCCTTCGGGCGGGTATTTTTGGGCGCGGCTGTGCCCGCGGCCTATATTTGGCATACGGAGGCCCCTTGCGAAGTCTCGCGCCATTCCGAGTCAGGCGGACGAAGTTGGCCAGCCCCACCCCCCAAGGCTATAGCCCACCCGTTTTTGTGGCCTTTTTCCGCTGGACGAACTTGGCGCCCCGGCCTTCGGGCGGGTATTTTTGGGCGCGGCTGTGCCCAATGGCCTATTTTTGGCACACGGAGGTGCCTCGCAAAGTCTCGCGCCATTCCGATTCCGGCGGACGAAGTTGGCCAGCCCCACCCCCCAAGGCTATAGCCCACCCGTTTTTGTGGCCTTTTTCCGCTGGACGAACTTGGCGCCCCGGCCTTCGGGCGGGTATTTTTGGCACGGCTGTGCGCTGGCCTGCCTATTTTGGCACACGGAGGCGCCCGCAAAGTCTCGCGCCATTCGAGTCCGCGGACGAAGATGGCCAGCCCCAACCCCCAAGCCAATCGCCCACCCGTGTTTGTGGCCTTTTTCCCCTGGACGAACTTGGCGGCACGGTCTTGGGCGGGTATTTTTGGGCACGGCTGTGCCCATAGCCTATTTTTGGCACACGGAGGCGCCTCGCAAAGTCTCGCGCCATTCCGAGTCCGGCGGACGAAGTTGGCCAGCCCCACCCCCCAAGGCTATAGCCCACCCGTTTTTGTGGCCTTTTTCCGCTGGACGAACTTGGCGGCCCGGTCTTCGGGCGGGTATTTTTGGGCACGGCTGTGCCCGCGGCCTATTTTTGGCACACGGAGGCGCCTCGCAAAGTCTCGCGCCATTCCGATTCCGGCGGACGAAGTTGGCCAGCCCCACCCCCCAAGGCTATAGCCCACCCGTTTTTGTGGCCTTTTCCGCTGGACGAACTTGGCGCCCAGGCCTTGGGCTGGTATTTTTGGGCTCGGCTGTGTTTGTGACTATTTTTGGCACACACGGAGGTGCCTCGCAAAGTCTCGTCATTCCGATTCCGGCGGACGAAGTTGGCCAGCCCCACCCCCAAGGCTATAGCCCACCCGTTTTTGTGGCTTTTTTCCGCTGGACGAACTTGGCGCCCGGCCTTCGGGCGGGTATTTTTGGCACGGCTGTGCCCGAGGCCTAGTTTGGCACACGGAGGCGCCCGCAAAGTCTCGCGCCATTCCGAGTCCGGCGGACAGTTGGCCAGCCCCAACCCCCAAGGCTATAGCCCACCCGTTTTTGTGGCTTTTTTCCGCTGGACGAACTTGGCGGCCCGGTCTTGGGCGGGTATTTTTGGGCACGGCTGTGCCCGTGACCTATTTTTGGCACACGGAGGCGCCTCGCAAAGTCTCGCGCCATTCCGATTCCGGGCGGACGAAGTTGGCCAGCCCCACCCCCAAGGCTATAGCCCACCCGTTTTGTGGCCTTTTTCCGCTGGACGAACTTGGCGCCCGGCCTCGGGCGGGTATTTTGGGCACGGCTGTGCCCGTGGCCTTTTCCCCAGCACACGGAGGCGCCTCGCAAAATCTCGCGCCATTCCGAGTCCGGCGGACGAAGTTGGCCAGCCCCCCCCCAAGGCTATAGCCCACCCGTTTTTGTGGCCTTTTTCCACTGTACGAACTTGGCGCCCCGGCCTTCGGGCGGGTATTTTTGGGCGCGGCTGTGCCCGCGGCCTCCTTTTGGCACACGGAGGCACCTCGCAAAGTCTCACGCCATTCCGAGTCCGGCGCACCCCCCAAGGCTATAGCCCACCCGTTTTTGCGGCCTTTTTCCGCTGGACGAACTTGGCGCCCCGGCCTTCGGGCGGGTATTTTTCGGCATGGCTGTGCCCGCGGCCTATTTTTGGCACACAGAGGCACGTCGCAAAGTCTCGCTCCATTCCGAGTCCGGCGGACGAAGTTGGCCAGCCCCACCCCCCAAGGCTATAGCCCACCCGTTTTTGTGGCCTTTTTCCGCTGGACGAATTTGGCGCCCCGGCCTTCGGACTGGTTTTTTTGGACGCGGCTGTGCCCGCGGCCTATTTTTGGCACACGGAGGTGCCTCGCAAATTCTCGCACCATTCGGAGTCCGGCGGACGAAGTTGGCCAGGCCCACCCCCCAAGGCTATAGCCCACCCGTTTTTGTGGCCTTTTTCCGCTGGACGAATTTGGCGCCCCGGCCTTCGGGCTGGTATTTTTGGGCGCGGCTGTGCCCGCGGCCTATTTTTGGCACACGGAGGCACCTCGCAAAGTCTCGCGCCATTCCGAGTCCGGCGGACGAAGTTGGCCAGCCCCACCCCCCAAGGCTATAGCCCACCCGTTTTTGTGGCCTTTTTCCGCTGGACGAACTTGGCGCCCCGGCCTTCGGGCGGGTATTTTTGGGCGCGGCTGTGCCTGCTGCCTATTTTTGGCACACGGAGGTGCCTCGCAAAGTCTCGCGCCATTCCTTGTCCAGCGGACGAAGTTGGGCAGCCCCACCCCCCAAGGCTATAGCCCACCCGTTTTTGTGGCCTTTTTCCGCCGGACGAACTTGGCGCCCCGTCCTTCGGGCGGGTATGTTTGGGCGCGGCTGTGCCCGCGGCCTATTTTTGGCACACGGAGGCGCCTCGCAAAGTCTCATGCCATTCCGAGTCCGGCGGACGAAGTGGGCCAGCCCCACCCCCCAAGGCTATAGCCCACACGTTTTTGTGGCCTTTTTCCGCTGGACGAACTTGGCGCCCCGGCCTTCGGGCGGGTATTTTTGGGCGCGGCTGTGCCCGCAGGCTATTTTGGCACATGGAGGCGCCTCGCAAAGTCTCGCGCCATTCCGAGTCCGGCGGACGAAGTTGGCCAGCCCCACCCCCCAAGGCTATAGCCCACCCGTTTTTGTGGCCTTTTTCCGCTGGACGAACTTGGCGCCCCGGCCTTCGGGCGGGTATTTTTGGGCACAGCTGTGCCCGTGGCCTATTTTGGCACACGGAGGCGCCTCGCAAAGTCTCGCGCCATTCCGAGTCCGGCGGACGAAGTTGGCCAGCCCCCCCCCAAGGCTATAGCCCACCCGTTTTTGTGGCCTTTTTCCACTGTACGAACTTGGCGCCCCGCCCTTCGGGCGGGTATTTTTGGGCGCGGCTGTGCCCGCGGCCTAAGTTTGGCACACGGAGGCACCTCGCAAAGTCTCACGCCATTCCGAGTCCGGCGCACCCCCCAAGGCTATAGCCCACCCGTTTTTGCGGCCTTTTTCCGCTGGACGAACTTGGCGCCCCGGTCTTCGGGCGGGTATTTTTGGCCGCGGCTGTGCCCGAGGCCGATTTTTGGCACACGGAGGTGCCTCGCAAACTATCTTGCCATTCCGAGTCAGGCGGACGAAGTCGGCCAGCCCCACCCCCCAAGGCTATAGCCCACCAGTGTTTGTGGCCTTTTTCCGCTGGACGAACTTGGCGCCCCGGCCTTCGGGTCGGAATTTTTGGGCGCGGCTGTGCCCGCGGACTATATTTGGCACACAGAGGCGCCTCGCAAAGTCTCGCGCCATTCCGAGTCCGGCGGACGAAGTTGGCCCGCCCCACCCCCCAAGGCTATAGCCCACCCGTTTTTGTGGCCTTTTTCCGCTGGACGACCTTGGCGCCCCGGCCTTCGGGCGGTTATTTCAGGCCGCGGCTGTGCCCGCGGCCTATTTTTTGCACACGGAGGCGCCTCGCAAAGTCTCGCGCCATTCCGAGTCCGGCGGACGAAGTTGGCCAGCCCCACCCCCCAAGGCTATAGCCCACCCGTTTTTGTGGCCTTTTTCCGCTGGACGAACTTGGCGCCCCGGCCTTCGGGCGGGTATTTTTGGGTGCGGCTGTGCCCGCGGCCTTTTTTTGGCACACGGAGGCGCCTCGCAAAGTCTCGCGCCATTCCGAGTCCGGCGGACGAAGTTGGCCAGCCCCACCCCCAAGGCTATAGCCCACCCGTTTTTGTGGCCTTTTTCCGCTGGACGAACTTGGCGCCCCGGCCTTCGGGCGGGTATTTTTGGGCGCGGCTGTGCCCGCGGCCTATTTTTGGCACACGGAGGTGCCTCGCAAAGTCTCGCGCCATTCCGAGTCCGGCGGACGAAGTTGGCCAGCCCCACCCCCCAAGGCTCTAGCCCACCCGTTTTTGTGGCCTTTTTCCGCTGGACGAACTTGGCGCCCCGGCCTTCGGGTGTGTATTTTTGGGCGCGGCTGTGCCCGCGGCCCATTTTTGACACACGGAGGCACCTCGAAAAATCTCGCGCCATTCCGAGTCCGGCGGACGAAGTTGGCCAGCCCCACCCCCCAAGGTTGTAGCCCACCCGTTTTTGTTTCCTTTTTCCACTGGTCGAACTTGGCGCCCCGGCCTTCGGGTGTGTATTTTTGGGCGCGGCTGTGCCCGGGGCCTATTTTTGGAACACGGTGGCGCCTCGTAAAGTCTCGTGCCATTCCGAGTCCGGCGGACGAAGTTGGCCAGCCCCAACCCCCAAGGCTATAGCCCACCCGTTTTTGTGGCCTTTTTCCGCAGGACGAACTTGGCGCCCCGGCCTTCGGGCGGGTATTTTTGGGCGCGGCTGTGTCCGCAGCCTATTTTTGCCACACGGAGGTGCCTCCCAAAGTCTCGCGCCATTCCGAGTCCGGGGGACGATGTTGGCCAGCCCCACCCCCCAAGGCTATAGCCCACCCGTTTTTGTGGCCTTTTTCCGCTGGACGAACTTGGCGCCCCGGCCTTCGGGCGGGTATTTTTGGGTGTGGCTGTGCCCGCGGCCTATTTTTGGCACACGGAGGCGCCTCGCAAAGTCTCGCGCCATTCCGAGTCCGGCGGACGAAGTTGGCCAGCCCCACCCCCCAAGGCTATAGCCCACCCGTTTTTGTGGCCTTTTTCCACCGGACGAACTTGGCGCACCGGCCTGCGGGCGGGTAATTTTGGGCGCGGATGTGCCGGTGGCCTATTTTTGGCACACGGAGGTGCCTCGAAAAGTCTCGCCCCATTCCGAGTCCGGCGGACGAAGTTGGCCAGCCCCACCCCCCAAGGCTGTAGCCCACCCGTTTTTGTTTCCTTTTTCCGCTGGACGAACTTGGCGCACCGGCCTTCCGGCGAGTATTTTTGGGCGCGGCTGTGCCTGCGGCCTTTTTTTGACACGCGAGGCGCCTCGAAAAGTCTCGCGCCATTCCGAGTCCGGCGGGGACGAGTTGGCCAGCCCCACCCCCAAGGCTATAGCCCACCCGTTTTTGTGGCCTTTTCCGCTGGGCCGAACTTGGCGCCCCGGCCTTCGGGCTTGTATTTTTTTTGGCGCGGCTGTGCCCGCGGCCTATTTTTTTTGCACACGGAGGCGCCTCCTCGCAAAGTCTCGCGCCATTCCGAGTCCGGCGGACGAGTTGGCCAGCCCCACCCCCAAGGCTATAGCCCACCCGTTTTTGTGGCCTTTTCCGCTGGGCCGAACTTGGCGCCCGGCCTTCGGGCGGGTATTTTTGGCGCGGCTGTGCCCGCGGCCTATTTTTGGCACACGGAGGGCCCCTCGCAAAGTCTCTCGCCATTCCGAGTCCGGCGGACGAAGTTGGCCAGCCCCACCCCCCAAGGCTATAGCCCACCCGTTTTTCTAGCCTTTTTCCGCTGGACGAACTTGGCGACCCGGCCTTCGTGCGGGTATTTTTGGCAGCGGCTGTGCCCGCGGCCTATTTTTGGCACACGGAGGCGCCTCGCAAAGTCTCGCGCCATTCCGAGTCCGGCGGACGAAGTTGGCCAGCCCCACCCCCCAACGCTATAGCCCACCCGTTTTTGTGGCCTTTTTCCGCTGGACGAACTTGGCGCCCCGGCCTTCGGGCGGGTATTGTTGGGCGCGGCAGTGCCCGCGGCCTATTTTTGGCACACGGAGGCGCCTCGCAAAGTCTCGCGCCATTCCGAGTCGGGCGGACGAAGTTGGGCAGCCCCCCCCAAGGCTATAGCCCACCCGTTTTTGTGGCCTTTTTCCGCTGGACGAACTTGGCGCCCCGGCCTTCGGGCGGGTATTTTTGGGCGCGGCTGAGGCCGCGGCCTATTTTTGGCACACGGAGGCGCCTCGCAAAGTCTTGCGCCATTCCGAGTCCGGCGGACGAAGTTGGCCAGCCCCACCCCCCAAGGCTATAGCCCACCCGTTTTTGTGGCCTTTTTCCGCTGGACGAACTTGGCGCCCCGCCTTCGGGCGGGTATTTTTGGGCGCGGCTGTGCCCGCGGCCTATTTTTGGCACACGGAGGCGCCTCGCAAAGTCTCGCGCCATTCCGAGTCCGGCGGACGAAGTTGGCCAGCCCCACCCCCCAAGGCTAAAGCCCCCCCGGTTTTGTGGCCGTTTGCCGCTGGGCGAACCTGGCGCCCGGCCTTCGGGCGGGTATTTTTAGGCGCGGCTGTGCCGGTGGCCTATTTTTGGCACACGGAGGCGCCTCGCAAAGTCTCGCGCCATTCCGAGTCCGGCGGACGAAGTTGGCCAGCCCCACCCCCCCCGGCTATAGCCCACCCGTTTTTGTGGCCTTTTTCCGCTGGACGAACTTGGCGCCCCAGCCTTCGGGCGGTTATTTTTGGGCGCGGCTGTGCCCGCGGCCTATTTTTGGCACACGGAGGCGCCTCGCAAAGTCTCGCGCCATTCCGAGTCCGGCGGACGAAGTTGGCCAGCCCCACCCCCCAAGGGTATAGCCCACCCGTTGTTGTTGCCTTTTTCCGCTGGACGAACTTGGCGCCCCAGCCTTCGGGCGGTTATTTTTGGGCACGGCTGTGCCCGCGGCCTATTTTTGGCACACGGAGCGCCCTCGCAAAGTCTCGCGCCATTCCGAGTCCGGCGGACGAAGTTGGCCAGCCCCACCCCCCAAGGCTATAGCCCACCCGTTTTTGTGGCCTTTTTCCGCTGGACGAACTTGGCGCCGAGGCCTTCGGGCGGGTATTTTGGGCGCGGCTGTGCCCGCGGCCTATTTTTGGCACACGGAGGCGCCTCGCAAAGTCTCGCGCCATTCCGAGTCCGGCGGACGAAGTTGGCCAGCCCCACCCCCCCAGGCTATAGCCCACCCGTTTTTGTGTGCTTTTTCCGCAGGACGTCGATGGCGCCCCGGCCTTCGGGAGGGTATTTTTGGGCGCGGCTGTGCCCGCGGCCTATTTTTGGCACACGGAGGCGCCTCGCAAAGTCTCGCGCCATTCCGAGTCCGGCGGACGAAGTTGGCCAGCCCCACCCCCCAAGGCTATAGCCCACCCGTTTTTGTGGCCTTTTTCCGCTGGACGAACTTGGCGCCCGGCCTTCGGGCGGGTATTTTTGGGCGCGGCTGTGCCCGCGGCCTATTTTTGCACACACGGGCGCCTCGCAAAGTCTCGCGCCATTCCGAGTCCGGCGGACGAAGTTGGCCAGCCCCACCCCCAAGGCTATAGCCCACCCGTTTTGTGGCCTTTTTCCGCTGGACGAACTTGGCGCCCGGCCTTCGGGCGGGTATTTTGTCGCGGCTGTGCCCGTGGCCTATTTTTGGCACACGGAGGCGCCTCGCAAAGTCTCACGCCATTCCGAGTCCGGCGGACGAAGTTGGCCAGCCCGACCCCCCAAGGCTATAGCCCACCCGTTTTTGTGGCCTTTTTCCGCTGGACGAACTAGGCGCCCGGCCTTCGGGCGGGTATTTTTGGGCGCGGCTGTGCCCGTGGCCTATTTTTGGCACACGGAGGCGCCTCGCAAAGTCTCGCGCCATTCCGAGTCCGGCGGACGAAGTTGGCCAGCCCCACCCCCAAGGCTATAGCCCACCCGTTTTTGTGGCCTTTTTCCGCTGGGACGAACTTGGCGCCCGGCCTTCGGGCGGGGTTATTTTTGGGCGCGGCTGTGCCGTGGCCTATTTTTGGCACACGGGCGCCTCGCAAAGTCTCGCGCCATTCCGAGTCCGGCGGACGAAGTTGGCCAGCCCCACCCCCAAGGCTATAGCCCACCCGTTTTTGTGGCCTTTTTCCGCTGGGCCGAACTTGGCGCCCGGCCTTCGGGCGGGTATTTTTGGCGCGGCTGTGCCCGCGGCCTATTTTTGGGCACGGAGGTGCCTCGCAAAGTCTCACGCCATTCCGAGTCCGGCGGACGAAGTTGGCCTGCCCCACCCCCAAGGCGATAGCCCCCCCGGTTTTGTGGGCATTTTCCGCGGGGCGAACTTGGCGCGCCCGCCCTCGGGCAGGGAATTTTGGGCACGGCTGTGCCCGCGGCCAATTTTTTTGGCACACGGAGCGCCTCGCAAAGTCTCGCGCCATTCGAGTCCGGCGGAAGTTGGCCAGCCCCACCCCCAAGGCTATAGCCCACCCGTTTTTGTGGCCTTTTCCGCTGGGGCCGAACTTGGCGCCCGGCCTTCGGGCGGTTATTTTAGGCGCGGCTGTGCCCCCGTTTTGTGGCCTATTTTTTGCACACGCACGGAGGCGCCTCGCAAAGTCTCGCGCCATTCGAGTCCGGCGGACGAAGTTGGCCAGCCCCACCCCCAAGGCTATAGCCCACCCGTTTTTGTGGCCTTTTTCCGCTGGGCCGAACTTGGCGCCCGGCCTTCGGCGGGTATTTTTGGCGCGGCTGTGCCCGGCCTGGCCTATTTTTGGCACACGGGGGCGCCGCCCAAAGACTCGCGACATTCCGAGTCGGGCGGGACGAAGTTGGCCAGCCCCACCCCCAAGGCTATAGCCCACCTTTTGTGGCCTTTTTCCGCTGGCTGGACGAACTTGGCGCCCGGCCTTCGGGCGGGGTATTTTTGGCGCGGCTGTGCCCGTGCCTATTTTACAGCACGGGGGCCCTGCAGCAAAGTCTCGCGCCATTCCGAGTCCGGCGGACGAAGTTGGCCAGCCCCACCCCCCAAGGCTATAGCCCACCCGTTTTTGTGGCCTTTTTCCGCTGGACGAACTTGGCGGCCCGGCCGTCGGGGGGTTATTTTTGGGCGCGGCGGTGCCCGCGGCCTATTTTTGGCCCACGGAGGCCTCGCAAAGTCTCGCGCCATTCGAGTCCCGGCGGACTAAGTTGGCCGGCCCCACCCCCCACGGCTATAGCCCACCCGTTTTTGTGGCCTTTTCCGCTGGACGAACTTGCGCCCCGGCCTTCGGGCGGGTATTTTTGGGCGCGGCTTTGCCCGCGGCCCGATTTTTGGCACACGAAGGCGCCTCGCAAAGTCTCGCGCCATTCCGAGTCCGGCGGACGAAGTTGGCCAGCCCCACCCCCAAGGCTATAGCCCACCCGTTTTTGTGGCTTTTTCCGCTGGGCCCGAACTTGGCGCCCGCCTTTGGGGGGGCGGTTATTTTGGGCGCTGGCTGTGCCCGTGGCCCTTTTTTGCACCGGAGGCGCCTCGCAAAGTCTCGCGCCATTCCGAGTCCGGCGGACGAAGTTGGCCAGCCCCCCCCCCCAAGGCTATATCCCCCCCGGGTTTGGGGGCTTTTTTCGCAGGACGAACTTGGGGGCCCGGCCTTCGGGCGGGTATTTTTGGGCGCGGGTGTGCCCTTGCCTATTTTGGCACACGGAGGCGCCTCGCAAAGTCTCGCGCCATTCCGAGTCCCAGGACGAAGTTGGCCAGCCCCACCCCCAAGGCTATAGCCCACCCGTTTTTGTGGCCTTTTTCCGCTGGGCGAACTTGGCGCCCGGCCTTCGGGCGGATATTTTTGGGCGCGGCTGTGCGCGCGGCCTATTTTTGGCACACGGAGGCGCCTCGCAAAGTCTCGCGCCATTCCGAGTCCGGCGGAGGAAGTTAGCCAGCCCCACCCCCAAGGCTATAGCCCACCCGTTTTTGTGGCATTTTACCCCGGGACGAACTTGGCGCCCCGGCCTTCGGGCGGGTATTTTTCGGCGCGGCTGTGCCCGCGGCCTATTTTTGGCACACGGAGGCGCCTCGCAAAGTCTCGCGCCATTCCGAGTCCGGCGGACGAAGTTGGCCAGCCCCACCCCCCAAGGCTATAGCCCACCCGTTTTTGTGGCTTTTTCCGCTGGGCGAACTTGGCGCCCCGGCCTTCGGGCAGGGATTTTTGGGCGCGGCTGTGCCCGCGGCCTATTTTTGGCACACGGAGGCGCCTCGCAAAGTTTCGCGCCATTCCGAGTCCGGCGGACGAAGTTGGCCAGCCCCACCCCCCAAGGCTATAGCCCACCCGTTTTTGTGGCCTTTTTCCGCTGGACGAACTGGGCGGCCCGGCCTTCCGGCGGGTATTTTTTGGCGCGGCGGTGCCCGCGGCCTATTTATTTTTGCACACGGAGGCGCCTCGCAAAGTCTCGCGCCATTCCGAGTCCGGCGGACGAAGTTGGCCAGCCCCACCCCCCAAGGCTATAGCCCACCCGTTTTTGTGGCCTTTTTCCGCTGGACGAACTTGGCGCCCGGGCCTTCGGGTGGGTATTTTTGGGCGCGGCTGTGCCCGTGGCCTTTTTTTGGCACACGGAGGCGCCTCGCAAAGTCTCGCGCCAATCCGAGTCCGGCGGACGAAGTTGGCCAGCCCCACCCCCCAAGGCTATAGCCCACCCGTTTTTGTGGCCTTTTTCCGCTGGACGAACTTGGCGCCCCGCCTTCGGCGGGTATTTTTGGGCGCGGCTGTGCCCGCCGGCCTATTTTTGGCACACGGAGTCGCCTCGCAACGTCTCGCGCATTTCCGAGTACGGCTTACTAAGTTGGCCTGCCCCACCCCCAAGGCTATAGCCCACCCGTTTTTGTGGCCTTTTTCCGCTGGGCCGAACTTGCGCCCGGCCTTCGTATTTATTTTTTGGCGCGGCTGTGCCCATGGCCTTTTTTGGCACACGGAGGCGCCTCGCAAAGTCTCGCGCCATTCCGAGTTCGGCGGACGAAGTTGGCCAGCCCCACCCCCCAAGGCTTCAGCCCACCCGTTTTTGTGGCCTTTTTCCGCTGGGCCCGAACTGCGCCC
This sequence comes from Citrus cavaleriei, assembly GCA_030448935.1. Lineage (NCBI taxonomy): Eukaryota > Viridiplantae > Streptophyta > Magnoliopsida > Sapindales > Rutaceae > Citrus > Citrus cavaleriei. Next base: position 49,556 of record JAUJEM010000317.1, read on the forward strand.
CCGCCCGGCCTTCGGGGTATTTTTGGGCGCGGCTGTGCCCATGGCCTATTTTTGGCACACGGAGGCGCCTCGCAAAGTCTCGCGCCATTCCGAGTCCGGCGGACGAAGTTGGCCAGCCCCACCCCCAAGGCTATAGCCCACCGTTTTTGTGGCCTTTTCCGCTGGGCGAACTTGGCGCCCGGCCTTCGGGGTATTTTTGGGCGCGGCTGTGCCCCGTGCCTATTTTGGCACACGGAGGCGCCTCGCAAAGTCTCGCGCCATTCCGAGTTCGGCGGACGAAGTTGGCCAGCCCCACCCCCAAGGCTATAGCCCACCCGTTTTGTGGCCTTTTCCGCTGGGCCGAACTTGGCGCCCGGCCTTCGGGCGGGTATTTTTAGGCGCGGGCGCGGCTGTGCCCGCTGGCCTATTTTTGGCACACGGAGGCCTCGCAAAGTCTCGCGCCATTCCGAGTCCGGCGGGACGAAGTTGGCCCAGCCCACCCCCAAGGCTATAGCCCACCCGTTTTGTGGCCTTTTTCCGCTGGACGAACTTGGCGCCCGGCCTTCGGGCGGGGTATTTTTGGGCGCGGCTGTGCCCCGCGGCCTTTTTGGCACACGGAGGCGCCTCGCAAAGTCTCGCGCCATTCCGAGTCCGGCGGACGAAGTTTGCCAGCCCCACCCCCCAAGGCTAAAGCCCACCCGTTTTTGTGGCCTTTTTCCGCTGGACGAACTTGGCGCCCGGCCTTCGGCGGGGGTATTTTTGGGCGCGGCTGTGCCCGCTGGCCTATTTTTGGCACACGGGCCCCTCGCAAAGTCTCGCGCCATTCCGAGTCCGGCGGACGAAGTTGGCAGCCCCCCCCCCCAAGGCTATAGCCCACCCGTTTTTGTGGCCTTTTTCCGCTGGGCCAGAACTTGGCGCCCGGCCTTCGGGCGGGTATTTTTGGGCGCGGCTGTGCCCGCGGCCTATTTTTGGCACACGGAGGCGCCTCGCAAAGTCTCGCGCCATTCCGAGTCCGGCGGACGAAGTTGGCCAGCCCCACCCCCAAGGCAAAAGCCCCCCCCGTTTTGTTGCCGTTTTACGCCGGGACAACATGGCCCCCCGGCCGTCGGGCGGGTAATTTTGGGCGCGGCTGTGCCGCGGCCTTTTTTTTTGGCACACGGAGGCGCCTCGCAAACTCTCGCCCCATTCCGAGTCAGGCGGACGAAGTGGGCCAGCCTCACCCCCCAAGGCTATAGCCCACCCGTTTTTGTGGCCCTTTTTCCGCTGGTCGAACTTGGCGCCCCGGCCTTCGGGCGGTTATTTTTGGGCGCGGCTGTGCCCGTGGCCTATTTTTGGCACACGGAGGCGCCTCGCAAAGTCTCGCGCCATTCCGAGTCCGGCGGACGAAGTTGGCCAGCCCCACCCCCCAAGGCTATAGCCCACCCGTTTTTGTGGCCTTTTTCCGCTGGACGAACTTGGCGCCCGGCCTTGGGCGGGTATTTTTGGCGCGGCTGCCCCTTGCCTATTTTTGGCGCACGGAGGCGCCTCGCAAAGTCTCGCGCCATTCCGAGTCCGGCGGACGAAGTTGGCCAGCCCCACCCCCAAGGCTATAGCCCACCCGTTTTTGTGGCCTTTTTTTTTCCGCTGGGCCGAACTTGGCGCCCGGCCTTCGGGCGGTTATTTTTGGGCGCGGCTGTGCCCGTGGCCCTATTTTTGGCACACGGGCGCCTCGGAAAGTCTCGTGCCATTTCGGGTCCGGCGGACGAAGTTGGCCAGCCCCACCCCCCAAGGCTATAGCCCACCCGTTTTTGTGGCCTTTTTCCGCTGCACGAACTTCGCGCCCCGGCCTTCGGGCGTGTATTTTTGGGCGCGGCTTTGCCCGCGGCCTATTTTTGGGACACGGAGGCGCCTCGCAAAGTCTCGCGCCATTCCGAGTCCGGCGGACGAAGTTGGCCCAGCCCCACCGCCCAAGGCTATAGCCCACCCGTTTTTGTGGCCTTTTTCCGCTGGACGAACTTGGCGCCCCGCACTTCGGACGGGTATTTTGGGCGCGGCTGTGCCCGCGTCCTATTTTTTCCACATGGAGGCGCCTTGCAAAGTCTCGCGCCATTTCGAGTCCGGCGGACGAACTTGGCCAGCCCCACCCCCCAAGGCTATAGCCCACCCGTTTTTGTGGCCTTTTTCCGCTGGGCGAACTTCGCGCCCCGGCCTTCGGGTGTGTATTTTTGGGCGCGGCTTTGGCCGCGGCCTATTTTTGGCACACGGAGGCGCCTCGCAAAGTCTCGCGCCATTCCGAGTCCGGCGGACGAAGTTGGCCAGCCCCACCGCCCAAGGCTATAGCCCACCCGTTTTTGTGGCCTTTTTCCGCTGGACGAACTTGGCGCCCCGGACTTCGGGCGGGTATTTTGGGCGCGGCTGTGCCCGCGTCCTATTTTTTGCACACGGAGGCGCCTTGCAAAGTCTCGCGCCATTTCGAGTCCGGCGGACGAAGTTGGCCAGCCCCACCGCCCGAGGTTATAGCCCACCCGTTTTTGTGGCCTTTTTCCGCTGGACGAACTTGGCGCCCCGGCCTTCGGGCTGGTATTTTTGGGAGCGGCTGTGCCCGTGGCCTATTTTTGGCACACGGAGGCGCCTCGCAAAGTCTCGCGCCATTCCGAGTCCCGGCGGACGAAGTTGGCCAGCCCCACCCCCAAGGCTATAGCCCACCCGTTTTGTGGCCTTTTTCCGCTGGACGAACTTGGCGCCCGGCCTTCGGGCGGGTATTTTTTGGGCGCGGCTGTGCCCCATGGCCTATTTTTGGCACACGGAGGCGCCTCGCAAAGTCTCGCGCCATTCCGAGTCCGGCGGACGAAGTTGGCCAGCCCCACCCCCAAGGCTATAGCCCACCCGTTTTTGTGGCCTTTTTCCGCTGGGCCGAACTTGGCGCCCGGCCTTCGGGCGGGTATTTTTGGGCGCGGCTGTGCCCCCCTATTTTGGCACACGGAGGCCGCCTCGCAAAGTCTCGCGCCATTCCGAGTCCGGCGGACGAAGTTGGCCAGCCCCACCCCCAAGGCTATAGCCCACCCGTTTTGTGGCCTTTTTCCGCTGGGCGAACTTGGCGCCCGGCCTTCGGGCGGGTATTTTTGGCGCGGCTGTGCCCCTGCGGCCTATTTTTGGCACACGGAGGCGCCTCGCAAAGTCTCGCGCCATTCCGAGTCCGGCGGACGAAGTTGGCCAGCCCCACCCCCAAGGCTATAGCCCACCCGTTTTTGTGGCCTTTTTCCGCTGGGCGAACTTGGCGCCCGGCCTTCGGGCGGTTATTTTTGGCGCGGCTGTGCCCCCGGCCTATTTTTGGCACACGGAGGCGCCTCGCAAAGTCTCGCGCCATTCCGAGTCCGGCGGACGAAGTTGGCCAGCCCCACCCCCCAAGGCTATAGCCCACCCGTTTTTGTGGCCTTTTTCCGCTGGCCGAACTTGGCGGCCCGGCGGTCGGGGGGGGATTTTTGGGCGCGGGTGTGCCCCGGACTTTTTTGGCACACGGAGGCGCCTCGCATAGTCTCGCGTCATTCCGAGTCCGGCGGACGAAGTTGGCCAGCCCCACCCCCAAGGCTATAGCCCACCCGTGTTTGTGGCCTTTGTCCGCTGCACCCACTTGGCGCCCCGGCCTACGGGCGGGTATAATTGGCGGCGGCAGTGCCCGCGGCCTATTTTTGGCACACGGAGGCGCCTCGCAAAGTCTCGCGCCATTCCGAGTCCGGCGGACGAAGTTGGCCAGCCCCACCCCCCAAGGCTATAGCCCACCCGTTTTTGTGGCCTTTTTCCGCTGGCCGAACTTGGCGCCCCGGCCTTCGGGCGGGTATTTTCGGGCGCGGCCTTGCCCGCGGCCTATGTTTGGCACGGACGGGCGCCTCGCAAAGTCTCGCGCCATTCCGAGTCCGGCGGACGAAGTTGGCCAGCCCCACCCCCAAGGCTATAGCCCACCCGTTTTTGTGGCCTTTCCGCTGGGCGAACTTGGCGCCCGGCCTTCGGGCGGGTATTTTTTTAGGCGCGGCTGTGCCCGCCTGGCCTATTTTTGCCGCACGGAGGCGCCTCGCAAAGTCTCGCGCCATTCCGAGTCCGGCGGACGAAGTTGGCCAGCCCCACCCCCAAGGCGATAGCCCCCCCGTTTTTGTGGCCTTTTTCCGCTGGACGAACTTGGCGCCCGGCCTTCGGGCGGGTATTTTTAGGCGCGGCTGTGCCCGCTGGCCTATTTTTTTTGGCACACGGAGCGCCTCGCAAAGTCTCGCGCCATTCCGAGTCCCGGCGGACGAAGTTGGCCAGCCCCACACCCCAAGGCTATAGCCCAGCCGTTTTGTTGCCTTTTTCCGCTGGGCGGACGAGGCGCCCCGGCCGTCGGGCGGGTATTTGTGGGCGAGGCTGTGCCCGCGGCCGATTTTTGGCACACGGGGGGGCCTCGTAAAGTCTCGGGCCATTGCGAGTCCGGGGGACGAAGTTGGCCAGCCCCACCCCCAAGGCTATAGCCCACCACCGTTTTTGTGGCCTTTTTCCGCTGGACGAACTTGGCGCCCGGCCTTCGGGCGGGTATTTTTGGCGCGGCTGTGCCTGTGCCTATTTTGGCCCCTGCCTTTTTTTGGCACACGGAGGCGCCTCGCAAAGTCTCGCGCCATTCGAGTCCGGCGGACGAGTTGGCCAACCCCACCCCCCAAGGCTATAGCCCACCCGTTTTTGTGGCTTTTTTTCCGCTGGGCGAACTTGGCGCCCGGCCTTCGGGCGGGGTTTTTTGGCGCGGCTGTGCCCTTGGCCTATTTTTGGCACACACGGGCGCCTCGCAAAGTCTCGCGCCATTCCGAGTCCGGCGGACGAAGTTGGCCAGCCCCACCCCCAAGGCTATAGCCCACCCGTTTTTGTGGCCTTTTTCCGCTGGGCGAACTTGGCGCCCGGCCGGGGGGCGGGTTTTTTTAGGCGCTGGCTGTGCCCGCGGCCTATTTTTTTGGCACGGAGGCGCCTCGCAAAGTCTCGCGCCATTCCGAGTCCGGCGGACGAAGTTGGCCAGCCCCACCCCCAAGGCTATAGCCCACCCGTTTTTTTGTGGCCTTTTCCGCTGGGCCGAACTTGGCGCCCGGCCTTCGGGCGGGTATTTTTAGGCGCGGCTGTGCCCCGGCCTATTTTGGCACACGGAGGGCCTCTCGCAAAGTCTCGCGCCATTCCGAGTCCGGCGGACGAAGTTGGCCAGCCCCACCCCCAAGGCTATAGCCCACCCGTTTTGTGGCCTTTTTCCGCTGGCCGAACTTGGCGCCCGGCCTTCGGGGGCGTATTATTTTGGGCGCTGGCTGTGCCCGTGCTGGCCTATTTTGGCACACGGAGGCGCCTTGCAAAGTCTCGCGCCATTCCGAGTCCGGCGGACAGAAGTTGGCCAGCCCCCCCCCAAGGCTATAGCCCACCCGTTTTTGTGGCCTTTTTCCGCTGGGCCGAACTTGGCGCCCGGCCTTCGGGCGGGTATTATTTTTAGGCGCGGCTGTGCCGCGTGCCTATTTTGGCACACACGGAGGCGCCTCGCAAAGTCTCGCGCCATTCCGAGTCCGGCGGACGAAGTTGGCCAGCCCCCCCCCCCAAGGCGATAGCCCACCCGTTTTTGTGGCCATTTTCCGCCGCTGGACGAACTTGGGCGCCCGGCCTTCGGGCGGGTATTTTTAGGCGCGGCTGCCCGTGCTGGCCTTTTGGCACACGGAGGCGCCCGCAACGTCTCGCGCCCTTCCGAGTCCGGCGGACGATGTTGTCCAGCCCCACCCCCAATGCTATAGCCCACCCGTTTTTCTTGCCTTTTTCCGCTGGACGATCTTGGCGCCCCGGCCTTCGGGCGGGTATTTTTGGGCGCGGCTGTGCCCGTGGCCTATTTTTGGCACACGGAGGCGCCTCGCAAAGTCTCGCGCCATTCCGAGTCCGGCGGACGAAGTTGGCCAGCCCCACCCCCCAAGGCTATAGCCCACCCGTTTTTGTGGCCTTTTTCCGCTGGGCCGACGTTGCCCCCCCGCCTTCGGGCGGGTATTTTTTAGGCGGCGGCTGGGTGTTGCCTGGCCTTTTGGGCACACGGAGGCCCCTCGCAAAGTCTCGCGCCATTCCGAGTCCGGCGGACGAAGTTGGCCAGCCCCACCCCCCAAGGCTATAGCCCACCCGTTTTTGTGGCCTTTTTCCGCTGGACGAACTTGGCGCCCCGGCCTTCGGGCGGGTATTTTTGGGCGCGGCTGTGCCCGTGGCCTATTTTTGGCACACGGAGGCGCCTCGCAAAGTCTCGCGCCATTCCGAGTCCGGGGGACGAAGTTGGCCAGCCCCACCCCCCAAGGCTATAGCCCACCCGTTTTTGTGGCCTTTTTCCGCTGGACGAACTTGGCGCCCGGCCTCGGGCGGGGTATTTTTAGGCGCGGCTGTGCCCCGCTGTGGCCTATTTTTGGCACCCGGAGGCGCCGCGCAAAGTCTCGCGCCATTCCGAGTCCGGCGGACGAAGTTGGCCAGCCCCACCCCCAAGGCTATAGCCCACCCCGTTTTGTGGCCTTTTTCCGCGCTGGGCGAACTTGGCGCGGGCCTTCGGGTATTTTTTTAGGCGCGGCTGTGCCCTGGCCTATTTTTGGCACGGAGGCCTCGCAAAGTCTCGCGCCATTCCGAGTCCGGCGGGACGAAGTTGGCCAGCCCCACCCCCAAGGCTATAGCCCACCCGTTTTTGTGGCCTTTTTCCGCTGGGCCGAACTTGGCGCCCGGCCTTCGGGCGGGTATTTTTAGGCGCGGCTGTGCCCGCGCCCTTTTTGGCACGGGCGCCTCGCAAAGTCTCGCGCCATTCGAGTCCGGCGGACGAAGTTGGCCAGCCCCACCCCCAAGGCTATAGCCCACCCGTTTTTGTGGCCTTTTTCCGCTGGGCCGAACTTGGCGCCCGGCCTTCGGGGGGTATTTTTTGGGCGCGGCTGTGCCCGCCTGGCCTTTTTGGCACACGGAGGCGCCCTCGCAAAGTCTCGCGCCATTCCGAGTCCGGCGGACGAAGTTGGCCAGCCCCACCCCAAGGCTATAGCCCACCCGTTTTTGTGGCTTTTTTTTCCGCTGGGCGAACTTGGCGCCCGGCCTTGGGGTTTTTATTTTTGGCTGCTGGCTGTGCCTGCCTATTTTTTGGCACGGAGGCGCCTCGCAAAGTCTCGCGCCATTCCGAGTCCGGCGGACGAGAAGTTGGCCAGCCCCACCCCCAAGGCTATAGCCCACGTTTTTTTTGTGGCTTTTTCCGCTGGGCCGAACTTGGCGCCCGGCCTCGGGCGGGTATTTTTGGGGGCGGCTGCCCGCGGCCTATTTTTGGCACGGGGGCGCCTCGCAAAGTCTCGCGCCATTCCGAGTCCGGCGGACGAAGTTGGCCAGCCCCACCCCCAAGGCTATAGCCCACCCGTTTTTGTGGCCTTTTTCCGCTGGGCCGAACTTGGCGCCCGGCCTTCGGGGCGGGTTTTTTTTGGGCGCTGCTGTGCCGTCGGCCTATTTTTGGCACACGGAGGCGCGTCCCAAAGTCTAGCGCCATTCCGAGTCCGGCGGACGAAGTTGGCCAGCCCCCCCCCCAAAGGCTATAGCCCACCCGTTTTTGTGGCCTTTTTCCGCTGGACGAACTTGGCGCCCCGGCCTTTGGGCGGCTATTTTTGGGCGCTGCTGTGCCCGCTGCCTATGTTTGGCACACGGAGGCGCCCCGCAGAGTCTCGCACCATTCCGAGTCCGGCGGACGAAGTTGGCCAGCCCCACCACCCAAGGCTATAGCCCCCACCCGTTTTTGTGGCCTTTTTCCGCTGGGCCGAACTTGGCGCCCGGCCTTCGGGCGGTTATTTTGGGCGCGGCTGTGCCCATGGCCTTTTTTGGCACACGGAGGCGCCTCGCAAAGTCTCGCGCCATTCCGAGTCCGGCTGACGAAGTCGGCCAGCCCCACCCCCCAAGGCTATAGCCCACCCGTTTTTGTGGCCTTTTTCCGCTGGACGAACTTGGCGCCCCGGCCTTCGGGTGGGTATTTTTGAGGGTGGCTGTGCCCGCGGCCTATTTTTGCACACGGAGGCGCCTCGCAAAGTCTCGCGCCATTTTGAGTCCGGCGGACGAAGTTGGCCAGCCCCACCCCCCAAGGCTATAGCCCACCCGTTTTTGTGGCCTGTTACAGCTGGACGAACTTGGCGGCACGGCCGTCGGGCGGGGAGTAGTGGGCGCGGCTGTGCCGTGGCCTATTTTTGGCACACGGAGGCGCCTCGCAAAGTCTCGCGCCATTCCGAGTCCGGCGGACGAAGTTGGCCAGCCCCAAGGCGATAGTCCACCCGTTTTGTGGCTTTTTCCGCTGGGCCGAACTTGGCGCCCGGCCTTCGGGCGGGTATTTTGGGCGCGGCTGTGCCCGTGGCCTATTTTGGCACGGAGGCGCCTCGCAAAGTCTCGCGCCATTCAGAGTCCGGCGGACGAAGTTGGCCAGCCCCACCCCCGAAGGCAAAAGCCCTCCCGTTTTAGTGGCCTTTTTCCGCTGGGCCGAACTTGGCGCCCGGCCTTCGGGCGGGTATTTTTGGGCGCGGCTGTGCCCGCGGCCTTTTTTGGCACGGACGGGCGCCTCGCAAAGTCTCGCGCCGCCATTCCGAGTCCGGCGGACGAAGTTGGCCAGCCCACCCCCAAGGCTATAGCCCACCCGTTTTTGTGGCCTTTTTCCGCTGGGCCGAACTTGGCGCCCGGCCTTCGGGCGGGTATTTTGGGCGCGGCTGTGCCCGCTGGCCTTTTTTGGCACACGGAGGCGCCTCGCAAAGTCTCGCGCCATTCCGAGTCCGGCGGACGAAGTTGGCCAGCCCCACCCCCAAGGCTATAGCCCACCCGTTTTGTGGCCTTTTTTTCCGCTGGGCGAACTTGGCGCCCGGCCTTCGGGCGGGTATTTTTGGGCGCTGCTGTGCCGTGGCCTATTTTTTTGGCACGGAGGGCGCCGCAAAGTCTCGCGCCATTCCGAGTCCGGCGGACGAAGTTGGCCAGCCCCACCCCCAAGGCTATAGCCCACCCGTTTTTGTGGCCTTTTTCCGCTGGGCCGAACTTGGCGCCCGGCCTTCGGGCGGGTATTTTTGGCGCGGCTGTGCCCCTGGCCTATTTTGGCACACGGAGGCGCCTCGCAAAGTCTCGCGCCATTCGAGTCCGGCGGACGAAGTTGGCCAGCCCCACCCCCAAGGCTATAGCCCACCCGTTTTTGTGGCCTTTTTCCGCTGGACGAACTTGGCGCCCGGCCTTCGGGCGGTATATTTGGCGGCTGCGGCTGTGCCCGTGGCCTATTTTTGGCACACGGAGGCGCCCTCGCAAAGTCTCGCGCCATTCCGAGTCCGGCGGACGAGAGTTGGCCAGCCCCACCCCCAAGGCTATAGCCCACCCGTTTTTGTGGCCTTTTTCCGCTGGGCCGAACTTGGCGCCCGGCCTTCGGGCGGGTATTTTTGGGCGCGGCTGTGCCCGCCTGGCCTATTTTGGCACACGGAGGCGCCTCGTAAAGTCTCGCGCCATTCCGTGTCCGGCGGACGAAGTTGGCCAGCCCCACCCCCCAATGCAATAGCCCCCCCGGTTTTGGGCCCTTTTTCCGCTGGCCGACATAGGCGCCCCGGCCTTCGGGCGGGTATTTTTAGGCGGCGGCTGTGTGCCTGGCCCTATTTTGGCACACGGAGGCGCCTCAAAGTCTCGCGCCATTCCGAGTCCGGCGGACGAAGTTGGCAGCCCCACCCCCAAGGCTATAGCCCACCCGTTTTTGTGGCCTTTTTCCGCTGGGCCGAACTTGGCGCCCGGCCTTCGGGCGGGTATTTTTTTGGGCGCGGCTGTGCCCGCTGGCCTATTTTTGCACGGAGGCGACTCGCAAAGTCTCGCGCCATTCCGAGTCCGGCGGACGAAGTTGGCCAGCCCCACCCCCCAAGGCTATAGACCCCCCGTTTTTGGGGCCTTTTTCCGCTGGCCGAACGTGGCGGCCCGGCCGGCGGGCGGGGGTTTTTGGCTGCGGCGGTGCCCGCGGCCGATTTTTGGCACGAGGCGCCTCGCAAAGTCTCGCCATTCCGAGTCCGGCGGACGAAGTTGGCCAGCCCCACCCCCAAGGCTATAGCCCACCCGTTTTTGTGGCCTTTTTCCGCTGGGCCGAACTTGGCGCCCCGGCCTCGGGGGCGGGTATTTTTAGGCGCGGCTGTGCCCGCTGGCCTTTGGCAGCACGGAGGCGACTCGCAAAGTCTCGCGCCATTCCCAGTCCGGCGGACGAAGTTGGCCAGCCCCACCCCCAAGGCTATAGCCCACCGTTTTTGTGGCCTTTTTCCGCTGGGCCGAACTTGGCGCCCGGCCTTCGGGCGGGTATTTTTTTAGGCGGCGGCTGTGCCCGCTGCCTATTTTGGCACACGGAGGTGCCTCGCAAAGTCTCGCGCCATTCCGAGTCCGGCGGACGAAGTTGGCCAGCCCCACCCCCCAAGGCTATAGCCCACCCGTTTTTGTGGCCTTTTTCCGCTGGACGAACTTGGCGCCCCGGCCTCGGGCGGTTATTTTTGGGCGCGGCCGTGCCCGCGGCCTATTTTTGGCACACGGAGCCGCCTCGCAAAGTCTCGCGCCATTCCGAGTCCGGCGGACGAAGTTGGCCAGCCCCACCCCCCAAGGCTATAGCCCACCCGTTTTGTGGCCTTTTTCCGCTGGACGAACTTGGCGCCCCGGCCTTCGGGCGGGTATTTTTGGGCGCGGCTGTACGCGCGGCCTATTTTTGGCACACGGAGGCGCCTCGCAAAGTCTCGCGCCATTCCGAGTCCGGCGGACGAAGTTGGCCAGCACCATCCCCCAAGGCTATAGCCCACCCGTTTTTGTGGCCTTTTTCCGCTGGACGAACTTGGCGGCCCGGCCTTCGGGCGGGTATTTTTGGGCGCGGCTGTGCCCGCTGCCTATTTTTGGCACACGGAGGTGCCACGCAAAGTCTCGCGCCATTCCGAGTCCGGGGGCCGACGCGCCCCTGCCCCAACCTCCAAGGCTATAGCCCACCCGTTTTTGTGGCCTTTTTCCGCTGGGCGAACTTGGCGCCCGGCCTTCGGGCGGGGTATTTTTATGCGCGGCTGTGCCGGCGGCCTATTTTTGGCACACGGAGGGGCCTCGCAAAGTCTCGCGCCATTCGGCGTCCGGCGGACGAAGTTGGCCTGCCCCACCCCCAAGGCTATAGCCCACCCGTTTTTGTGGCCTTTTTCCGCTGGGGCCGAACTTGGCGCCCGGCCTTCGGGCGGGTATTTTTAGGCGCGGCTGTGCCCTTTGGCCTATTTTTGGGACACGGAGGCGCCTCGCAAAGTCTCGCGCCATTCCGAGTCCCGGCGGACGAAGTTGGCCAGCCCCACCCCCAAGGCTATAGCCCACCCGTTTTTGTGGCCTTTTCCGCTGGGCGAACTTGGCGCCCGGCCTCGGGCGGGTATTTTTGGGCGCGGCTGTGCCCGCGGCCTATTTTTGGCACACGGAGGCGCCTCGCAAAGTCTCGCGCCATTCCGAGTCCGGCGGACGAAGTTGGCCAGCCCCACCCCCCAAGGCTATATAGCCCACCCGTTTTTGTGGCCTTTTTCCGCTGGCCGAACTTGGCGCCCCGGCCTTCGGGCGGGTATTTTTGGGCGCGGCTGTGCCCGCGGCCTATTTTTGGCACACGGAGGCGCCTCGCAAAGTCTCGCGCCATTCCGAGTCCGGCGGACGAAGTTGGCCAGCCCCCCCCCCCAAGGCTATAGCCCACCCGTTTTTGTGGCCTTCTCTGCTGGACGAACTTGGCGCCCCGGCCTTCGGGCGGGTATTTTTGGGCGCGGCTGTGCCCCGCCGGCCTATTTTTTTGGCTCACGGAGTCGCCTCGCAAAGTCTCGCGCATTCCGAGTCCGGCGGTCGAAATTGGCCAGCCCCACCCCCAAGGCTATAGCCCACCCCGTTTTGTGGCCTTTTTCGCTGGCCGAACTTGGCGCCCTGGCCTTCGGGCGGGTATTTTTGGGGGCGGCTGTGTCCGTGGCCTTTTTTTGGCACACGGTTGGGGCTTGCAAAGTCTCGCGCCATTCCGAGTCCGGCGGACGAAGTTGGCCAGCCCCACCCCCCAAGGCTATAGCCCACCCGTTTTTGTGGCCTTTTACCGCTGGGCCGAACTTGGCGCCCGGCCTTGGGCGGGTATTTTTGGGCGCGGCTGTGCCCGCGGCCTATTTTTGGCACACGGAGGCCTCGCAAAGTCTCGCGCCATTCCGAGTCCCGGCGGACGAAGTTGGCCAGCCCCACCCCCAAGGCTATAGCCCACCCGTTTTTGTGGCCTTTTCCGCTGGGCGAACTTGGCGCCCGGCCTTCGGGCGGGTATTTTTGGGCGCGGCTGTGCCCCTGTGGCCTATTTTGGCACACGGAGGCGCCTCGCAAAGTCTCGCGCCATTCCGAGTCCAGCGGACGAAGTTGGCCAGCCCCACCCCCAAGGCTATAGCCCACCCGTTTTTGTGGCTTTTTCCGCTGGACGAACTTGGCGCCCGGCCTTGGGCGGGGTATTTTTGGCGCGCGGCTGTGCCCGCGGCCTATTTTTTGGCACACGGAGGCGCCTCGCAAAGTCGCGCCATTCCGAGTCCGGCGGACGAAGTTGGCCAGCCCCCCCCCAAGGCTATAGCCCACCCGTTTTGTGGCCTTTTTCCGCTGGGCCGAACTTGGCGCCCGGCCTTCGGGCTGGTATTTTGGGGGGCGGCTGGGCCGGGGGCCTATTTTTGGAACACGTTTGAGCCTGGCAAGTCTCGCGCCATTCCGAGTCCGGCGGACGAAGTTGGCCAGCCCCCACCCCCAAGGCTATAGCCCACCCGTTTTGTGGCCTTTTTCCGCTGGATGAGACTTGGCGCCCGGCCTTCGGGCGGGTATTTTTGGGCGCGGCTGTGCCCGTGCCTATTTTTGGCACAGGGAGGCGCCTCGCAAAGTCTCGCGCCATTCCGAGTCCGGCGGACGAAGTTGGCCAGCCCCACCCCCAAGGCTATAGCCCACCCGTTTTTGTGGCCTTTTTCCGCTGACTTGAACTTGGCGCCCGGCCCCGGCCGGGCGGGTATTTTTTGGGCGCGGCTGTGCCCGCGGCCCTATTTTTTGGCACACGGAGGCGCCTCGCAAAGTCGCGCCATTCCGAGTCCGGCGGACGAAGTTGGCCAGCCCACCCCCAAGGCTATAGCCCACCCGTTTTTGTGGCCTTTTTCCGCTGGACGAACTTGGCGCCCGGCCTTCGGGCGGGTATTTTTGGGCGCGGCTGTGCCCCGGCCTTTTTTGGCACACGGAGGCGCCTCGCAAAGTCTCGCGCCATTCCGAGTCCGGCGGACAGAGTTGGCCAGCCCCACCCCCAAGGCTATAGCCCACCCGTTTTTGTGGCCTTTTTCCGCTGGGCGAACTTGGCGCCCGGCCTTCGGGCGGTTTTTTTTTAGGCGCGGCTGTGTGGCCCTTTTTGCACACACGGAGGCGCCTCGCAAAGTCTCGCGCCATTCCGAGTCCGGCGGGACGAGTTGGCCAGCCCCACCCCCAAGGCTATAGCCCACCCGTTTTTGTGGCCTTTTTCCGCTGGGCCGAACTTGGCGCCCGGCCTTCGGGCGGTTATTTTTGGGCGCGGCTGTGCCCGTGGCCTATTTTTGGCACAGCGGACGGAGGCGCCTCGCAAAGTCTCGCGCCATTCCGAGTCCGGCGGACGAAGTTGGCCAGCCCCACCCCCAAGGCTATAGCCCACCCGTTTTTGCCTTTTTCCGCTGGACGAACTTGGCGCCCGGCCTTCGGGCGGGTATTTTTGGCGCGGCTGTGCCCATGGCCTATTTTTGGCACACGGAGGCGCCTCGCAAAGTCTCGCGCCATTCCGAGTCCGGCGGACGAAGTTGGCCAGCCCACCCCCAAGGCTATAGCCCACCCGTTTTTGTGGCCTTTTTCCGCTGGGCCGAACTTGGCGCCCGGCCTTCGGGCGGGTTATTTTTCGGCGCGGCTGTGCCCGCGGCCCTTTTTTGGCACACGGAGGCGCCTCGCAAAGTCTCGCGCCATTCCGAGTCCGGCGGACGAAGTTGGCCAGCCCCACCCCCCAAGGCTATAGCCCACCCGTTTTTGTGGCCTTTTTCCGCTGGACGAACTTGGCGCCCCGGCCTTCGGGTGGGTATTTTTTGGCGCGGCTGTGCCTGTGGCCCATTTTTGGCACACGGAGGCGGCTCGCAAAGTCTCGCGCCATTCCGAGTCCGGCGGATGAAGTTGAATAGCCCCACCCCCCAAGGCTATAGCCCACCCGTTTTCGTGGCCTTTTTCCGCTGGACGAACTTGGCGCCCCGACATTCGGGCGGGTATTTTTGTCCGCGGCTGTGCCCGCGGCCTATTTTTTGGCACACGGGGCGCCTCGCAAAGTCTCGCCATTCCGAGTCCGGCGGACGAAGTTGGCCAGCCCCACCCCCAAGGCTATAGCCCCCACCGTTTTTGTGGCTTTTTCCGCTGGGCCGAACTTTGCGCCCCGGCCTCGGGCGGGTATTTTTGGGCGCGGCTGTGCCCGCCTGCCTATTTTTGGCACACGGAGGCGCCTCGCAAAGTCTCGCGCCATTCCGAGTCCGGCGGACGAAGTTGGCCAGCCCCACCCCCCAAGGCTATAGCCCACCCGTTTTGTCGCCATTTTCCGCTGACAAACTTGGCGCCCCGGCCTTCGGGCGGGTATTTTTTGGCGCGGCTGTGCCCGCGGCCTATTTTTGGCACACGGAGGCGCCTCGCAAAGTCTCGCGCCATTCCGAGTCCGGCGGACGAAGTTGGCCAGCCCCACCCCCCAAGGCTATAGCCCACCCGTTTTTGTGGCCTTTTTCCGCGGGACGAACTTGGCGCCCCGGCCGTCGGGCGGGTATTTTTGGGCGCGGCTGTGCCCGCGGCCTATTTTTGGCACACGGAGGCGCCTCGCAAAGTCTCGCGCCATTCCGAGTCCGGCGGACGAAGTTGGCCAGCCCCACCCCCCAAGGCTATAGCCCACCCGTTTTTGTGGCCTTTTTCCGCTGGACGAACTTGGCGCCCCGGCCTTCGGGCGGGTATTTTTGGGCGCGGCTGTGCCCGCGGCCTATTTTTGGCACACGGAGGCGCCTCGCAAAGTCTCGCGCCATTCCGAGTCCGGCGGACGAAGTTGGCCAGCCCCACCCCCCAAGGCTATAGCCCACCCGTTTTTGTGGCCTTTTTCCGCAGGGCGAACTTGGCGCCCCGGCCTTCGGGCGGGTATTTTGGGGCGCGGCTGTGCCCGCGGCCTATTTTTGGCACACGGAGGCGCCTCGCAAAGTCTCGCGCCATTCCGAGTCCGGCGGACGAAGTTGGCCAGCCCCACCCCCCAAGGCTATAGCCCACCCGTTTTTGTGGCCTTTTTCCGCTGGGCCGACTTGGCGCCCGGCCTTCGGGCGGGTATTTTGGGGCGCGGCTGTGCCCGCGGCCTTTTTTTTGGCACACGGAGGCTCCTCGCAAAGTCGCGCCATTCCGAGTCCGGCGGGACGAAGTTGGCCAGCCCCACCCCCAAGGCTATAGCCCACCCGTTTTTGGCCTTTTTCCGCTGGCCGAACTTGGCGCCCGGCCTTCGGGCGGGTATTTTTAGGCGCGGCTGTGCCCCGCGGCCTATTTTTGGCACACGGAGGCACCTCGCAAAGTCTCGCGCCATTCCGAGTCCGGCGGACGAAGTTGGCCAGCCCCACCCCCAAAGGCTATAGCCCACCCGTTTTTGTGGCCTTTTTCCGCTGGACGAACTTGGCGCCCCGGCCTTCGGGCGGGTATTTTTTGGCGCGGCTGCGCCCGCGGCCTACTTTTGGCACACGGAGGCGACTCGCAAAGTCTCGCGCCATTCCGAGTCCGGCGGACGAAGTTGGCCAGCTCCCTCCCCCAAGGCTATACCCCACCCGTTTTTGTGGCCTTTTTCCGCTGGACGAACTTGGCGCCCCGGTTTTCGGGCGGGTATTTTTGGGCGCGGCTGTGCCCGCGGCCTATTTTTGGCACACGGAGGCGCCTCGCAAAGTCTCGCGCCATTCCGAGTCCGGCGGACGAAGTTGGCCAGCCCCACCCCCCATGGCTTTAGCCCCAGCGGTTTTGTGGCCTTTTTACGCTGGACGCGGTTGGCGCCCCGGCCTTCGGGCGGGTATTTTTGGGCGCGGCTGTGCCCATGGCCTATTTTTGGCACACGGAGGCGCCTCGCAAAGTCTCGCGCCATTCCGAGTCCGGCGGACGAAGTTGGCCAGCCCCACCCCCCAAGGCTATAGCCCACCCATTTTTGTGGCCTTTTTCAGCTGGGCCGAACTTGGCGCCCGGCCTTCGGGCGGGTATTTTTAGGCGCGGCTGTGCCGCGGCCTATGTTTGGCACACAGAGGCGCCTCGCAAAGTCTCGCGCCATTCCGAGTCCGGCGGACGAAGTTGGCCAGCCCCACCCCCCAAGGCTATAGCCCACCCGTTTTTGTGGCCTTTTTCCGCTGGCCGAACTTGGCGCCCCGGCCTTCGGGGGGGGATTTTTGGGCGCGGCTGTGCCCAGGGCTTATTTTGGCAGCACACGAGGCGCCTCGCAAAGTCTCGCGCCATTCCGAGTCCGGCGGGACGAAGTTGGCCAGCCCCACCCCCAAGGCTATAGCCCACCCGTTTTTGTGGCCTTTTTCCGCTGGGCCGAACTTGGCGCCCCGGCCTTCGGGCGGTTATTTTTTGGGCGCGGCTGTGCCCGCAGCCTATTTTTGGCCCACGGAGGCCCCTCGCAAAGTCTCGCGCCATTCCGAGTCCGGCGGACAGAGTTGGCCAGCCCCACCCCCCAAGGCTATAGCCCACCCGTTTTTGTGGCCTTTTTCCGCTGGACGAACTTGGCGCCCCGGCCTTCGGGCGGTTATTTTTGGGCGCGGCTGTGCCCGCGGCCCTATTTTGGCACACGGAGGCGCCTCGCAAAGTCTCGCGCCATTCCGAGTCCGGCGGACAGAAGTTGTCCAGCCCCACCCCCCAAGGCTATAGCCCACACCTTTTGTTGGGCTTCTTCCGCTGGACGAACTTGGCGCCCCGGCCTTCGGGCGGGTATTTTTGGGCGCGGCTGTGCCCGCGGCCTATTTTTGGCACACGGAGGCCCCTCGCAAAGTCTCGCGCCATTCCGAGTCCGGCGGACGAAGTTGGCCAGCCCCACCCCCCAAGGCTATAGCCCACCCGTTTTTGTGGCCTTTTTCCGCTGGACGAACATTGCGCCCCGGCCTTCGGGCGGGTATTTTTGGGCGCGGCTGTGCCCCCGGCCTATTTTTGACACACGGAGGTGCCTCGTAAAGTCTCGCGCAATTCCGAGTCCGGCGGACGAAGTTGGCCAGCCCCACCCCTCAAGGCTATAGCCCACCCGTTTTTGTGGCCTTTTTCCGCTGGTCGAACTTGGCGTCCCGGCCTTCGGGCCGGTATTTTTGGGCGCGGCTGTGCCCATGGCCTATTTTTTGCACACGGAGGTGCCTCGCAAAGGCTCGCGCCATTCCGAGTCCGGCGGACGAAGTGGGCCAGCCCCACCCCCCAAGGCTATAGCCCACCCGTTTTTGTGGCCTTTTCCCGCTGGACGAACTTGGCGCCCCGGCCTTGGGGCGGTTATTTTTGGGCGCGGCTGAGCCCGTGGCCTATTTTTGGCACACGGAGGGGCCTCGCAAAGTCTCGTGCCATTCCGAGTCCGGAGGACGAAGTTGGCCAGCCCCACCCCCCAGGGCTATAGCCCACCCGTTTTTGTGGCCTTTTTCCGCTGGACGAACTTGGCGCCCCGGCCTTGGCGGGTATTTTTAGGCGCGGCTGTGCCCATGGCCTATTTTTGGCACACGGAGGGGCGCCTCGCAAAGTCTCGCGCCATTCCGAGTCCGGCGGACGAAGTTGGCCAGACCCACCCCCAAGGCTATAGCCCACCCGTTTTTGTGGCCTTTTCCGCTGGACGAACTTGGCGCCCGGCCTTGGGCGGGTATTTTTTGGCGCGGCTGTGCCCGCGGCCTATTTTTGGCACACGGAGGCGCCTCGCAAAGTCTCGCGCCATTCCGAGTCCGGCGGACGAAGTTGGCCAGCCCCATCCCCCAAGGCTAAAGCCCACCCGTTTTTGTGGCCTTTTACCGCTGGACGAGCTTGGCGCCCCGGCCTTCGGGCGGGTATTTTTGGGCGCGGCTGTGCCCGCGGCCTATTTTTGGCACACGGAGGTACCTCGCAAAGTCTCGCGCCATTCCGAGTCCGGCGGGCGAAGTTGGCCAGCCCCACCCCTCAAGGCTATAGCCCACCCGTTTTTGTGGCCTTTTTCCGCTGGACGAACTTAGCGCCCCGGCCTTCGGGCGGGAATTTTTGGGCGCGGCTGTGCCCACAGCCTATTTTTGGCACACGGAGGCGCCTCGCAAAGTCTCGCGCCATTCCGAGTCCGGCGGACGAAGTTGGCCAGCCCCATCCCCCAAGGCTATAGCCCACCCGTTTTTGTTGCCTTTTACCGCTGGACGAACTTGGCGCCCGGCCGGGGCGGGCGGTTATTTTGGGGCGCGGCTGTGCCCCGCGGCCTATTTTGGCACACGGGCGCCTCGCAAAGTCTCGCGCCATTCCGAGTCCGGCGGACGAAGTTGGCCAGCCCCACCCCCCAAGGCTATAGCCCACCCGTTTTTGTGGCCTTTTTCCGCGGGACGAACTTGGCACCCCGGCCTTCGGGCGGGAAGTTTTGGGCGCGGCTGTGCCCGCGGCCTATTTTGGTACACGGAGGCGCCTCGCAAAGTCTCGCGCCATTCTGAGTCCGGCGGACGAAGTTGGCCAGCCCCACCCCCTAAGGCTATAGCCCACCCGTTTTTGTGGCCTTTTTCCGCTGGACGAACTTGGCGCCCGGCCTTGGGCGGGTATTTTTGGGCGCGGCTGTGCCCATGGCCTATTTTTGGCACACGGAGGCGCCTCGCAAAGTCTCGTGCCATTCCGAGTCCGGCGGACGAAGTTGGCCAGCCCCACCCCCAAGGCTATAGCCCACCCGTTTTGTGGCCTTTTTCCGCTGGACGAACTTGGCGCCCGGCCTTCGGGCGGTTATTTTGGCGCGGCTGTGCCCCGGCCTTTTTTGGCACACGGGGCGCCTCGCAAAGTCTCGCGCCATTCCGAGTCCGGCGGACAGAAGTTGGCCAGCCCCACCCCCAAGGCTATAGCCCACCCGTTTTTGTGGCCTTTTTCCGCTGGACGAACTTGGCGCCCGGCCTTCGGGCGTGTATTTTTGGGCGCGGCTGTGCCTTGGCCTATTTTTGGCACACGGAGGCGCCTCGCAAAGTCTCGCGCCATTCCGAGTCCCGGCGGACGAAGTTGGCCAGCCCCACCCCCAAGGCTATAGCCCACCCGTTTTTGTGGCCTTTTTCCGCTGGACGAACTTGGCGCCCGGCCTTCGGGCGGGTATTTTGGGCGCGGCTGTGCCATGACCTATTTTTGGCACACGGAGGCGCCTCGCAAAGTCTCGCGCCATTCCGAGTCCGGCGGACGAAGTTGGCCAGCCCCACCCCCAAGGCTATAGCCCACCCGTTTTGTGGCCTTTTTCCGCTGGACGAACTTGGCGCCCGGCCTTGGGCGGTTATTTTTGGCACGGCTGTGCCCGCGGCCTATTTTTGGCACACAGAGGCCCCTCGCAAATTCTCGCGCCATTCCGAGTCCGGCGGACGAAGTTGGCCAGCCCCCACCCCAAGGCTATAGCCCACCCGTTTTGTGGCCTTTTTCCGCTGGACGAACTGGGCGCCCCGGGCTTTGGGCTGTTATTTTTGGGCGCGGCTGTGCCCGCGGCCTATTTTTGGCACACGGAGGTCCCCCGCAAAGTCTGGCGCCATTCCGAGTCCGGCGGACGAAGTTGGCCAGCCCCACCCCGCAAATGCTATAGCCCACCCGTTTTTGTGGCCTTTTTCCGCTGGACGAACTTGGCGCCCCGGCCTTCGGGCGGGTATTTTTGGGCTCGGCTGTGCCCGCGTCCTATTTTTGGCACATGGAGGTACCTTGCAAAGTCTCGCGCCATTCCGAGTCCGGCGGACGAAGTTGGCCAGCCAAACCCCCCAAGGCTATAGCCCACCCGTTTTTGTGGCCTTTTTCCGCTGGACGAACTTGGCGCCCCGGCCTTCGGGCGGTTCTTTTTGGGCACGGCTGTGCCCGTGGCCTATTTTTGGCACACAGAGGCCCCTCGGAAATTCTCGCGCCATTCCGAGTCCGGCGGACGAAGTTGGCCAGCCCCACCCCGCAAGGGTATAGCCCACCCGTTTTTGTGGCCTTTTTCCGCTGGACGAACTTGGCGCCCCGGCCTTCTGGCGGTTATTTTTGGGCGCGGCTGTGCCCGCGGCCTATTTTTGGCACACGGAGGTCCCCCGTAAAGTCTGGCGCCATTCCGAGTCCGGCGGACGAAGTTGGCCAGCCCCACCCCGCAAATGCTATAGCCCACCCGTTTTTGTGGCCTTTTTCCGCTGGACGAACTTGGCGCCCCGGCCTTCGGGCGGGTATTTTTGGGCTCGGCTGTGCCCGCGTCCTATTTTTGGCACATGGAGGTACCTTGCAAAGTCTCGCGCCATTCCGAGTCCGGCGGACGAAGTTGGCCAGCCAAACCCCCCAAGGCTATAGCCCACCCGTTTTTGTGGCCTTTTTCCGCTGGACGAACTTGGCGCCCCGGCCTTCTGGCGGTTATTTTTGGGCGCGGCTGTGCCCGCGGCCTATTTTTGGCACACGGAGGTCCCCCGCAAAGTCTGGCGCCATTCCGAGTCCGGCGGACGAAGTTGGCCAGCCCCACCCCGCAAATGCTATAGCCCACCCGTTTTTGTGGCCTTTTTCCGCTGGACGAACTTGGCGCCCCGGCCTTCGGGCGGGTATTTTTGGGCTCGGCTGTGCCCGCGTCCTATTTTTGGCACATGGAGGTACCTTGCAAAGTCTCGCGCCATTCCGAGTCCGGCGGACGAAGTTGGCCAGCCAAACCCCCCAAGGCTATAGCCCACCCGTTTTTGTGGCCTTTTTCCGCTGGACAAATTTGGCGCCCTGACCTTCGGGCGGGTATTTTTGGGAGCGGCTGTGCCCGCGGCCTATTTTTGGCACACGGAGGCGCCTCGCAAAGTCTCTCGCCATTCCGGGTCAGGCGGACGAAGTCGGCCAGCCCCACCCCCCAAGGCAATAGCCCACCCGTTTTTGTGGCCTTTTTCCGCTGGACGAACTTGGCGCCCCAGCCTTCGGGCAGGTATTTTTGGGCGCGACTGTGCCCGCGGCCTATTTTTTGCACACGGAGGTGCCTCGCAAAGTCTCGCGCCATTCCGAGTCCGGCGGACGAAGTTGGCGAGCCCCACCCCCCAAGGCTATAGCCCACCCGTTTTTGTGTCCTTTTTCCGCTGGGCGAACTTGGCGCCCCGGCCTTCGGGCGGGTATTTTTGGTCGCGGCTGTGCCCGCGGCTTATTTTTGGCACACGGAGGCACCTCGCAAAGTCTCGCGCCAATCCGAGTCCGGCGGACGAAGTTGGCCAGCCCCACCCCCCAAGGCTATAGCCCACCCGTTTTTGTGGCCTTTTTCCGCTGGACGAACTTGGCGCCCCGGCCTTCAGGCGGGTATTTTTGGGCTCGGCTGTGCCCGCGTCCTATTTTTGGCACATGGAGGTACCTTGCAAAGTCTCGTGTCATTCCGAGTCCGTCGGACGAAGTTGGCCAGCCCCACCGCCCAAGGCTATAGCCCACCCATTTTTGTGGCCTTTTTCCGCTGGACGAACTTGGCGCCCCGGCCTTCGGACGGTTATTTTTGGGTACGGCTGTGCCCGCATCCTATTTTTGGCACACGGAGGCCCCTCGCTAAGTCTCGCGCCATTCCGAGTCCGGCGGACGAAGTTGGCCAGCCCCACCCCCCAAGGCTATAGCCCACCCGTTTTTGTGGCCTTTTTCCGCTGGACGAACTTGGCGCCCCGGCCTTCGGGCGGGTATTTTTGGGCGCGGTTGTGCCCGCAGCCTATTTTTGGCACACGGAGGCGCCACGCAAAGTCTCGCGCCATTCCGAGTCCGGCGGACGAAGTTGGCCAGCCCCACCCCCCAAGGCTATAGCCCACCCGTTTTTGTGGCCTTTTTCCGCTGGACGATCTTGGCGCCCCGGCCTTCGGGCGGGTCTTTTTGGGCGCGGCTGTGCCTGCGTCCTATTTTTGGCACACGGAGGCCCCTCGCAAATTCTCGCGCCATTCCGAGTCCGGCGGATGAAGTTGGCCAGCCCCACCCCCCAAGGCTATAGCCCACCCGTTTTTGTGGCCTTTTTCCTCCGGACGAACTTGGCGCCCCGTCCTTCGGGCAGTTATTTTTGGGCGCGGCTGTGCCTATGGCTTAGTTTTGGCACACGGAGACCCCTCGCAAAGTCTCGCGCAATTCCGAGTCCGGCGGACGAATTTGGCCAGCCGCACACCCCAAGGCTATAGCCCACCCATTTTTGTGGCCTTTTTCCGCTGGACGAACTTGGCGCCCCGGCCTTCGTACGGTTATTTTTGGGTACGGCTGTGCCCGCAGCCTATTTTTGGCACACGGAGGCCCCTCACAAAGTCTCGTGCCATTCCGAGTCCGGCGGACGAAGTTGGCCAGCCCCACCCCCCAAGGCTATAACCCACCCGTTTTTGTGGCCTTTTTCGGCTGGACGAACTTGGCGCCCCGGCCTTCGGGAGGTTATTTTTGGGCGCGGCTGTGCCCACGGCGTATTTTTGGCACAAGGAGGCCCCTTGTAAAGCCTCGCGCCAGTCCGAGTCCGGCCGACGAAGTCGGCCAGCCCCACCCCCCAAGGCTATAGCCCACCCGTTTTTGTGGCCTTTTTCCGCTGGACGAACTTGGCGCCCCGGCCTTCGGGCGGTTATTTTTGGGCGCAGCTGTGTCCGCGGCCTATTTTTGGCACACGGAGGCTCCTCGTAAAGTCTCGCGCCATTCGTAGTCCGGCGGACGCAGTTGGCCAGCCCCACACCCCAAGGCTATAGCCCACCCCTTTTTGTGGCCTTTTTCCGCTGGACGAACTTGGCGCCCCAGCCTTCGGACGGTTATTTTTGGGCACAGCTGTGCCCGCAGCCTATTTTTGGCACACGGAGGCCCCTCGCAAAGTCTCGTGCCATTCTGAGTCCGGCGGACGAAGTTGGCCAGCCCAACCCCCCAAGGCTATAGCCCACCCGTTTTTGTGGCCTTTTTCGGCTGGACGAACTTGGCGCCCCGGCCTTCGGGAGGTTATTTTTGGGCGCGGCTGTGCCCACGGCGTATTTTTGGCACAAGGAGGCCCCTTGTAAAGCCTCGCGCCATTCCGAGTCCGGCCGACGAAGTTGGCCAGCCCCACCCCCCAAGGCTATAGCCCACCCGTTTTTGTGGCCTTTTTCCGCTGGGCGAACTTGGCGCCCCGGCCTTCGGGCGGTTATTTTTGGGCACCGCTGTGCCCGCGGCCTATTTTTGGCACACAGAGGCCCCTCACAAAGTCACGCGCCATTCCGAGTCCGGCGGACGAAGTTGGCCAGCCCCACCCCCCAAGGCTATAGCCCACCCGTTTTTGTGGCCTTTTTCCGCTGGACGAACTTGGCGCCCCGGCCTTCGAGCGGTTATTTTTGGGTGCGGCTGTGCCTGCGGCCTATTTCTGGGACACGGAGGCCCCTCGCAAAATCTCGCGCCATTCCGAGTCCGGCGGACGAAGTTGGCCAGCCCCACACCCCAAGGCTATAGCCCACCCCTTTTTGTGGCCTTTTTCCGCTGAACGAACTTGGCGCCCCGGCCTTCGGGCGGTTATTTTTGGTCGCGGCTGTGCCCGCGGCCTATTTTTTGCACATGGAGGCCCCTCTCAAAGTCTCGTGCCATTCCGAGTCCGGCGGACGAAGTTGGCCAGCCTCACCCCCCAAGGCTATAGCCCACCCGTTTTTGTGGCCTTTTTCCGCTGGACGAACTTTGCGCACCGGCCTTCGGGCGGTTATTTTTTGGCGCGGCTGTGTCCACAGCCTATTTTTGGCACACGGAGGCCCCTCATAAAGTCTCGCGCCATTTCGAGTCCGGCGGACGAAGTTGGCCAGCCCCACCCCCCAACGCTATAGCCCACCCGTTTTTGTGGCCTTTTTCCGCTGGACGAACATGGCGCCCCGGCCTTCGGGCGGTCATTTTTGGGCGCGGCTGTGGCCGCGGCCTATTTTTGGCACACGGAGGCTCCTCGTAAAGTCTCGCGGCATTCCGAGTCCGGCGGACGAAGTTGGCCAGCCCCACCCCCCAAGGCTATAGCCCACCCGTTTTTGTTGCCGTTTTCCGCTGGATGAACATGGCGCCCCGGCCTTTGGGCAGTTATTTTTGGGCGCGGCTGTGCCCGTGGCCTATTTTTGGCGCAAGGAGGCCCCTCACAAAGTCTCGCGCCATTTCGAGTCCGGCGGAAGAAGTTGGCCAGCCCCACCCCCCAAGGCTATAGCCCACCCGTTTTTGTGGCCTTTTTCCGCTGGACGAACTTGGCGCCCCGGCCTTCGGGCGGTTATTTTTGGGCTCGTCCGTGCCCGCGGCCTATTTTTGGCACACGGAGGCCCCTCACAAAGTCACGCGCCATTCCGAGTCCGGCGGACGAAGTTGGCCAGCCCCACCCCCCAAGGCTATAGCCCACCCGTTTTTGTGGCCTTTTTCCGCTGGACGAACTTGGCGCACCAGCCTTCAGGCGGTTATTTTTTGGCGGGTTGTGCCCACGGCCTATTTTTGGCACAAGGAGGCCCCTCGAAAAGTCTCGCGCCTTTCCGAGTCCGGCGGACGAAGTTGGCCAGCCCCATACCCCAAGGCTATAGCCCACCCGTTTTTGTGGCCTTTTTCCGCTGGACGAACTTGGCGCACCAGCCTTCGGGCGGTTATTTTTTGGCGCGGCTGTGCCCACGGCCTATTTTTGGCACAAGGAGGCCCCTCGCAAAGTCTCGCGCCATTTCGAGTCCGGCGGAAGAAGTTGGCCAGCCCCACCCCCCACGGCTATAGCCCACCCATTTTTGTTGCCTTTTTCCGCTGGACGAACATGGCGCCCCGGCCTTTGGATGGTTGTTTTTGGGCGTGGCTGTGCCCGTGGCCTATTTTTAGCACACGGAGGCCCCTCGCAAAGTCTCGCACCATTCCGAGTCCGGCGGACGAAGTTGGCCAGCCCCACCCCCCAAGGCTATAGCCCACCCGTTTTTGTGGCCTTTTTCCGCTGGACGAACTTGGCGCCCCGGCCTTCGGGCAGTTATTTTTGGGCGTGGCTGTGCCCGCGGCCTATTTTTGGCACACGGAGGCCACTCGCAAAGTCTCGCGCCATTCCGTGTTTGGCGGACGAAGTTGGCCAGCCCCACCCCCCAAGGCTATAGCCCACCCGTTTTTGTGGCCTTTTTCCGCTGGACGAACTTGGCGCCCCGGCCTTCGGATGGTTGTTTTTTAGCGTGGCTGTGCCGCGGCCTGGCCCCCAGCACGGAGGCCCCCCGCAAAGTCTCGCGCCATTCCGAGTCCGGCGGACGAAGTTGGCCAGCCCCACCCCCCAAGGCTATAGCCCACCCGTTTTTGTGGCCTTTTTCCGCTGGACGAACTTGGCGCCCCGGCCTTCGGATGGTTGTTTTTGGGCGTGGCTGTGCCCGCGGCCTATTTTTGGCACATGGAGGCCCCTCGTAAAGTCTCGCGCCTTTCTGAGTCCGGCGGACGAAGTTGGCCAGCCCCACCCCCCAAGGCTATAGCCCACCCGGTTTTGTGGCCTTTTTCCGCTGGACGAACTTGGCACCCCGGCCTTCGGGCGGTTATTTTTGGGCGTGGCTGTGCCCGCGGCCTATTTTTGGCACACGGAGGCCCCTCGCAAAGTCTCGTACCATTCCGAGTCCGGCGGACGAAGTTGGCCTGCCCCACCCCCCAAGGCTATGGCCCACCCGTTTTTGTGGCCTTTTTCCGCTGGACGAACTTGGCGCCCCGGCCTTCGGATGGTTGTTTTTGGGCGTGGCTGTGTCCGCTGCCTATTTTTGGCACACGGAGGCCCCTCGCAAAGTCTCGCGCCTTTCTGAGTCCGGCGGACGAAGTTGGCCAGCCCCACCCCCCAAGGCTATAGCCCACCCGTTTTTGTGGCCTTTTTCTGCTGGACGAACTTGGCGCCCCGGCCTTCGGGCGGTTGTTTTTGGGCGTGGCTGTGCCCGCGGCCTATTTTTGGCACACGGAGGCCCCTCGCAAAGTCTCGCGCCTTTCTGAGTCCGGCGGACGAAGTTGGCCAGCCCCACCCCCCAAGGCTATAGCCCACCCGTTTTTGTGGCCTTTTTCCGCTGGACGAACATGGCGCCCCGGCCTTCGGGCGATCATTTTTGGACGCGGCTTTGCCTGCAGCCTATTTTTGGCACATGGAGGCCCCTAGCAAAGTCTCACGCCATTCCGAGTCCGGCGGACGAAGTTGTCCAGCCCCACCCCCCAAGGCTATAGCCCACCCGTTTTTGTGGCCTTTTTCCGCTGGACGAACTTGGCGCCCCGGCCTTCGAGCGGTTATTTTTGGGTGCGGCTGTGCCTGCGGCCTATTTCTGGGACACGGAGGCCCCTCGCAAAATCTCGCGCCATTCCGAGTCCGGCGGACGAAGTTGGCCAGCCCCACACCCCAAGGCTATAGCCCACCCCTTTTTGTGGCCTTTTTCCGCTGAACGAACTTGGCGCCCCGGCCTTCGGGCGGTTATTTTTGGTCGCGGCTGTGCCCGCGGCCTATTTTTTGCACATGGAGGCCCCTCTCAAAGTCTCGTGCCATTCCGAGTCCGGCGGACGAAGTTGGCCAGCCTCACCCCCCAAGGCTATAGCCCACCCGTTTTTGTGGCCTTTTTCCGCTGGACAAACTTGGCGCACCGGCCTTCGGGCGGTTATTTTTTGGCGCGGCTGTGTCCACAGCCTATTTTTGGCACACGGAGGCCCCTCATAAAGTCTCGCGCCATTTCGAGTCCGGCGGACGAAGTTGGCCAGCCCCACCCCCCAACGCTATAGCCCACCCGTTTTTGTGGCCTTTTTCCGCTGGACGAACATGGCGCCCCGGCCTTCGGGCGGTCATTTTTGGGCGCGGCTGTGGCCGCGGCCTATTTTTGGCACACGGAGGCTCCTCGTAAAGTCTCGCGGCATTCCGAGTCCGGCGGACGAAGTTGGCCAGCCCCACCCCCCAAGGCTATAGCCCACCCGTTTTTGTTGCCGTTTTCCGCTGGACGAACATGGCGCCCCGGCCTTTGGGCAGTTATTTTTGGGCGCGGCTGTGCCCGTGGCCTATTTTTGGCGCAAGGAGGCCCCTCACAAAGTCTCGCGCCATTTCGAGTCCGGCGGAAGAAGTTGGCCAGCCCCACCCCCCAAGGCTATAGCCCACCCGTTTTTGTGGCCTTTTTCCGCTGGACGAACTTGGCGCCCCGGCCTTCGGGCGGTTATTTTTGGGCTCGTCCGTGCCCGCGGCCTATTTTTGGCACACGGAGGCCCCTCACAAAGTCACGCGCCATTCCGAGTCCGGCGGACGAAGTTGGCCAGCCCCACCCCCCAAGGCTATAGCCCACCCGTTTTTGTGGCCTTTTTCCGCTGGACGAACTTGGCGCACCAGCCTTCAGGCGGTTATTTTTTGGCGGGTTGTGCCCACGGCCTATTTTTGGCACAAGGAGGCCCCTCGAAAAGTCTCGCGCCTTTCCGAGTCCGGCGGACGAAGTTGGCCAGCCCCATACCCCAAGGCTATAGCCCACCCGTTTTTGTGGCCTTTTTCCGCTGGACGAACTTGGCGCACCAGCCTTCGGGCGGTTATTTTTTAGCGCGGCTGTGCCCACGGCCTATTTTTGGTACAAGGAGGCCCCTCGCAAAGTCTCGCGCCATTTCGAGTCCGGCGGAAGAAGTTGGCCAGCCCCACCCCCCACGGCTATAGCCCACCCATTTTTGTGGCCTTTTTCCGCTGGACGAACTTGGCGCCCCGGCCTTTGGATGGTTGTTTTTGGGCGTGGCTGTGCCCGTGGCCTATTTTTAGCACACGGAGGCCCCTCGCAAAGTCTCGTACCATTCCGAGTCCGGCGGACGAAGTTGGCCAGCCCCACCCCCCAAGGCTATAGCCCACCCGTTTTTGTGGCCTTTTTCCGCTGGACGAACTTGGCGCCCCGGCCTTCGGGGGGTTGTTTTTTAGCGTGGCTGTGCCCGCGGCCTATTTTAACACACACGGAGGCCACTCGCAAAGTCTCGCGCCATTCCGTGTTTGGCGGACGAAGTTGGCCAGCCCCACCCCCCAAGGCTATAGCCCACCCGTTTTTGTGGCCTTTTTCCGCTGGACGAACTTGGCGCCCCGGCCTTCGGATGGTTGTTTTTGGGCGTGGCTGTGCCCGCGGCCTATTTTTGGCACACGGAGGCCCCTCGCAAAGTCTCG
Organism: Citrus cavaleriei; assembly: GCA_030448935.1. NCBI lineage: Eukaryota > Viridiplantae > Streptophyta > Magnoliopsida > Sapindales > Rutaceae > Citrus > Citrus cavaleriei. The sequence continues at coordinate 77,760 of JAUJEM010000317.1, forward strand.
CGCCTTTCTGAGTCCGGCGGACGAAGTTGGCCAGCCCCACCCCCCAAGGCTATAGCCCACCCGTTTTTGTGGCCTTTTTCCGCTGGACGAACTTGGCGCCCCGGCCTTCGGATGGTTGTTTTTGGGCGTGGCTGTGCCCGCGGCCTATTTTTGGCACATGGAGGCCCCTCGTAAAGTCTCGCGCCTTTCTGAGTCCGGCGGACGAAGTTGGCCAGCCCCACCCCCCAAGGCTATAGCCCACCCGTTTTTGTGGCCTTTTTCCGCTGGACGAACTTGGCACCCCGGCCTTCGGGCGGTTATTTTTTGGCGCGGCTGTGCCCGCGGCCTATTTTTGGCACACGGAGGCCCCTCGGAAAGTCTCGCGCCTTTCTGAGTCCGGCGGACGAAGTTGGCCAGCCCCACCCCCCAAGGCTATAGCCCACCCGTTTTTGTGGCCTTTTTCCGCTGGACGAACATGGCGCCCCGGCCTTCGGGCGGTTATTTTTGGGCGTGGCTGTGCCCGCGGCCTATTTTTGGCACACGGAGGCCCCTCGCAAAGTCTCGCACCATTCCGAGTCCGGCGGACGAAGTTGGCCTGCCCCACCCCCCAAGGCTATAGCCCACCCGTTTTTGTGGCCTTTTTCCGCTGGACGAACTTGGCGCCCCGGCCTTCGGATGGTTGTTTTTGGGCGTGGCTGTGCCCGCTGCCTATTTTTGGCACACGGAGGCCCCTCGCAAAGTCTCGTGCCTTTCTGAGTCCGGCGGACGAAGTTGGCCAGCCCCACCCCCCAAGGCTATAGCCCACCCGTTTTTGTGGCCTTTTTCCGCTGGACGAACATGGCGCCCCGGCCTTCGGGCAGTTATTTTTGGGCGTGGCGGTGCCCGCGGCCTATTTTTGGCACACGGAGGCCCCTCGCAAAGTCTCGCGTCATTCCGAGTCCGGCGGACGAAGTTGGCCAGCCCCACCCCCCAAGGCTATAGCCCACCCGTTTTTGTGGCCTTTTCCGCTGGACGAACTTGGCGCACCAGCCTTCGGGCGGTTATTTTTTGGCGCGGCTGTGCCCACGGCATATTTTTGGCACAAGGAGGCCCCTCGCAAAATTTCGCGCCATTTCGAGTCCGGCGGAAGAAGTTGGCCAGCCCCACCCCCCACGGCTATAGCCCACCCATTTTTGTGGCCTTCTTCTGCTGGACGAACTTGGCGCCCCGGCCTTCGGGCGGTTGTTTTTGGGCGTGGCTGTGCCCGCGGCCTATTTTTGGCACACGGAGGCCCCTCGCAAAGTCTCGCACCATTCCGAGTCCGGCGGACGAAGTTGGCCTGCCCCACCCCCCAAGGCTATAGCCCACCCGTTTTTGTGGCCTTTTTCCGCTGGACGAACTTGGCGCCCCGGCCTTCGGATGATTGTTTTTGGGCGTGGCTGTGCCCGCTGCCTATTTTTGGCACACGGAGGCCCCTCGCAAAGTCTCGCGCCTTTCTGAGTCCGGCGGACGAAGTTGGCCAGCCCCACCCCCCAAGGCTATAGCCCACCCGTTTTTGTGGCCTTTTTCCGCTGGACGAACATGGCGCCCCGGCCTTCGGGCTGTTATTTTTGGGCGTGGCGGTGCCCACGGCCTATTTTTGGCACACGGAGGCCCCTCGTAAAGTCTCGCACCATTTCGAGTCCGGCGGACGAAGTTGGCCAGCCCCACCCCCCAAGGCTATAGCCCACCCATTTTTGGGGCCTTTTTCCGCTGGACGAACTTGGCGCACCAGCCTTCGGGCGGTTATTTTTTGGCGCGGCTGTGCCCACGGCCTATTTTTGGCACAAGGAGGCCCCTCGCAAAGTCTCGCGCCATTTCGAGTCCGGCGGAAGAAGTTGGCCAGCCCCACCCCCCAAGGCTACAGCCCACCCATTTTTGTGGCCGTTTTCCGCTGGACGAACATGGCGCCCCGGCCTTCGGGCGGTTGTTTTTGGGCGCGGCTGTGCCTGATGCCTATTTTTGGCACACGGAGGCCCCTCGCAAAGTTTCGCGCCTTTCTGAGTCCGGCGGACGAAGTTGGCCAGCCCCACCCCCCAAGGCTATAGCCCACCCGTTTTTGTGGCCTTTTTCCGCTGGACGAACATGGCGCCCCGGCCTTCGGGCGGTCATTTTTGGGCGCGGCTGTGCCTGCGGCCTATTTTTGGCACATGGAGGCCCCTCGCAAAGTCTCACACCATTCCGAGTCCGGCGGACGAAGTTGTCCAGCCCCACCCCCCAAGGCTATAGCCCACCCGTTTTTGTGGCCTTTTTCCGCTGGACGAACTTGGCGCCCCGGCCTTCGGGTGGTTATTTTTTGGCGCGGCTGTGCCCGCGGCCTATTTTTGGCACACGGAGGCCCCTCGCAAAGTCTCGCGCCATTCCGAGTCCGGCGGACGAAGTTGGCCAGCCCCACCCCCCAAGGCTATAGCCCACCCGTTTTTGTGGCCTTTTTCCGCTGGACGAACTTGGCGCACCGGCCTTCGGGTGGTTATTTTTTGGCGCGGCTGTGCCCACGGCCTATTTTTGGCACACGGAGGCCCCTCGTAAAGTCTCACGCCATTTCGAGTCAGGCGGACGAAGTTGGCCAGCCCCACCCCCCAACGCTATAGCCCACCCGTTTTTGTGGCCTTTTTCCGCTGGACGAACTTGGCGCCCCGGCCTTCGGGCGGTTATTTTTGGGTGTGGCTGTGCCCGCGGCCTATTTTTGGCACCCGGAGGCCCCTCGCAAAGTCTCGCGACTTTCTGAGTCCGGCGGACGAAGTTGGCCAGCCCCACCCCCCAAGGCTATAGCCCACCCGTTTTTGTGGCCTTTTTCCGCTGGACGAACATCGCGCCCCGGCCATCGGGCGGGTATATTTGGCGCGGCTGTGCAAGGGCCTATTTTTGGCACACGGAGGCCCCTCGCAAAGTCTCGCACCATTCCGAGTCCGGCGGACGAAGTTGGCCAGCCCCACCCCCCAAGGCTATAGCCCACCCGTTTTTGTGCCCTTTTTCCGCTGGACGAACTTGGCGCACCGGCCTTCGGGTGGTTATTTTTAGGCGCAGCTGTGCCCACGGCCTATTTTTGGCACACGGAGGCCCCTCGTAAAGTCTCACGCCATTTCGAGTCAGGCGGACGAAGTCGGCCAGCCCCACCCCCCAACGCTATAGCCCACCCGTTTTTGTGGCCTTTTTCCGCTGGACGAACTTGGCGCCCTGGCCTTCGGGCGGTTATTTTTGGGCGTGGCTGTGCCCGCGGCCTATTTTTGGTACACGGAGGCCCCACGCAAAGTCTAGCGCCTTTCCGAGTCCGGCGGACGAAGTTGGCCAGCCCGACCACCCAAGGCTATAGCCCACCCATTTTTCTGGCCTTTTTCCGCTGGGCGAACTTGGCGCCCCGGCCTTCGGGCGGGTATTTTTGGGCGCGGCTGTGCCCGCGGCCTATTTTTGGCACACGGAGGCGCCTCGTAAAGTCTCGTGCCATTCCGAGTCCGGCGGACGAAGTTGGCCAGCCCCACCCCCCAAGGCTATAGCCCACCCATTTTTCTGGCCTTTTTCCGCTGGACGAACTTGGCGCCCCAGCCTTCGCGCGGGTATTTTTGGGCGCGGCTGTGCCCGCGGCCTATTTTTGGCAAACGGAGACGCCTCGCAAAGTCTCGCGCCATTCCGAGTCTGGCGGACGAAGTTGGCCAGCCCCACCCCCCAAGGCTATAGCCCACCCGTTTTTGTGGCCTTTTTCCGCTGGACGAACTTGGCGCCCCGGCCTTCGGGCGGGTATTTTTGGGGGCGGCTGTGCCCGCGGCCTATTTTTGGCACACGGAGGCGCCTCGCAAAGTCTCGCCCGCGGACGATGTTGGCCAGCCCCACCCCCCAAGGCTATAGCCGACCCGTTTTTGTGGCCTTTTTCCGCTGGACGAACTTGGCGCCCCGGCCTTCGGGCGGGTATTTTTGGGCACGGCTGAGCCCGCGGCCTATTTTTGGCACACGGAGGCACCTCGCAAAGTCTCACACCATACCGAGTCCGGCCGACAAAGTTGGCCAGCCCCACCCCCCAACGCTATAGCCCACCCGTTTTTGTGGCCTTTTTCCGCTGGACGAACTTGGCGCCCCGGCCTTCGGGTGGTTATTTTTGGGCGTGGCTGTGCCCGCGGCCTATTTTTGGCACACGGAGGCCCCTCGCAAAGTCTCGCACCTTTCTGAGTCCGGCGGACGAAGTTGGCCAGCCCCACCCCCCAAGGCTATGGCCCACCCGTTTTTGTGGCCTTTTTCCGCTGGACGAACTTGGCGCACCGGCCTTCGGGTGGTTATTTTTTGGCGCGGCTGTGCCCACGGCCTATTTTTGGCACACGGAGGCCCCTCGTAAAGTCTCACGCCATTTCGAGTCAGGCGGACGAAGTTGGCCAGCCCCACCCCCCAACGCTATAGCCCACCCGTTTTTGTGGCCTTTTTCCGCTGGACGAACTTGGCGCCCTGGCCTTCGGGCGGTTATTTTTGGGCGTGGCTGTGCCCGCGGCCTATTTTTGGTACACGGAGGCCCCACGCAAAGTCTAGCGCCTTTCCGAGTCCGGCGGACGAAGTTGGCCAGCCCCACCCCCCAAGGCTATAGCCCACCCGTTTTTGTGGCCTTTTTCCGCTGGACGAACATGGCGCCCCGGCCTTCGGGCGGTCATTTTTGGGCGCGGCTGTGGCCGCCGCCTATTTTTGGCACACGGAGGCCCCTCGCAAAGTCTCGCGCCATTCCGAGTCCGGCGGACGAAGTTGGCCAGCCCCACCCCCCAAGGCTATAGCCCACCCGTTTTTGTGGCCGTTTTCCGCTGGACGAACATGGCGCCCCGGCCTTTGGGCTGTTATTTTTGGGCGCGGCTGTGCCCGTGGCCTATTTTTGGCACACGGAGGCCCATCGCAAAGTCTCGCGCCATTCCGAGTCCGGCGGACGAAGTTGGCCAGCCCCACCCCCCAAGGCTATAGCCCGCCCGTTTTTGGGGCCTTTTTCCGCTGGACGAACTTGGCGCATCAGCCTTCGGGCGGTTATTTTTTGGCGCGGCTGTGCCCACGGCCTATTTTTGGCACAAGGAGGCCCCTCGCAAAGTCTCGCGCCATTTTGAGTCCGGAGGAAGAAGTTGGCCAGCCCCAGCCCCGAAGGCTATAGCCCACCCGTTTTTGTGGCCTTTTTCCGATGGACGAACTTGGCGCCCCGGCCTTCGGGCGGTTATTTTTGGGCGCGTCTGTGCCCACGGCCTATTTTTGGCTCACGGAGGCCTCTCGCAAAGTCACGCGCCAATCCGAGTCCGGCGGACGAAATTGGCCAGCAGCACCCCCCAAGGCTATAGCCCACCCGTTTTTGTGGCCTTTTTCCACTGGACGAACTTGGCGCCCCGGCCTTCGGGCGGGTATATTTGGGCGCGGCTGTGCCCGCGGCCTATTTTTGGAACATGGAGGCGCCTCACAAAGTCTCGCGCCATTCCAAGTCCGGCGGACGAAGTTGGCCAGCCCGACCACCCAAGGCTATAGCCCACCCATTTTTCTGGCCTTTTTCCGCTGGGCGAACTTGGCGCCCCGGCCTTCGGGCGGGTATTTTTGGGCGCGGCTGTGCCCGCGGCCTATTTTTGGCACACGGAGCCGCCTCGTAAAGTCTCGTGCCATTCCGAGTCCGGCGGACGAAGTTGGCCAGCCCCACCCCCCAAGGCTATAGCCCACCCGTTTTTCTGGGCTTTTTCCGCTGGACGAACTAGGCGCCCCGGCCTTCGGGCAGGTCTTTTTGGGCGCGGCTGTGCCCGCGGCCTATTTTTGGCACACAGAGGCGCCTCGCAAAGTCTCACCCGCGGACGATGTTGGCCAGCCCCACCCCCCAAGGCTATAGCCCACCCGTTTTTGTGGCCTTTTTCCGCTGGACGAACTTGGCGCCCCGGCCTTCGGGCGGGTATTTTTGGGCACGGCTGAGCCCGCGGCCTATTTTTGGCACACGGAGGCACCTCGCAAAGTCTCACGCCATACCGAGTCCGGCCGACAAAGTTGGCCAGCCCCACCCCCCAAGGCTATAGCCCACCCGTTTTTGTGGCCTTTTTCCGCTGGACGAACTTGGCGCCCCGGCCTTCGGGCGGGTATTTTTGGGCTCGGTTGTGCCCGCGGCCTATTTTTCACACACGGAGGTGCCTTGCATAGTCTCGTGCCATTCCGAGTCCGGCGGACGAGGTTGGCCAGCCCCACCCCCCAAGGCTATAGCCCACCCGTTTTTGTGGCCTTTTTCCGCTGGACGAACTTGGCGCCCCGGCCTTCGGGTGGGTATTTTTGGGCGCGGCTGTGCCCGCGGCCTATTTTTGGCACGCGCAGATGACTCGCAAAGTCTCGCGCCATTCCGAGTCCTGCGGACGAAGTTGGCCCGCCCCACCCCCCAAGGCTATAGCCCACCCGTTTTTGTGGCCTTTTTCCGCTGGACGAACTTGGCGCCCCGGCCTTCGGGCGGGTATTTTTGGGCGCGGCTATGCCCGCGGCCTATTTTTGGCACACGGAGGTGCCTCGCAAAGTGTCGCGCCATTCCGAGTCCGGCGGATGAAGTTGGCCAGCCCCACCCCCCAAGGCTATAGCCCACCCGTTTTTGTGGCCTTTTACCGATGGACGAACTTGGCGCCCGGCCTTGGGCGGGTATTTTTTGGCGCGGCTGTGTCCGCGGCCTATTTTGGCACACGGAGGCGCCTGGCAAAGTCTCGCGCCATTCCGAGTCCGGCGGACGAAGTTGGCCAGCCCCACCCCCAAGGCTATAGCCCACCCGTTTTGTGGCCTTTTTCCGCTGGGGCGAACTTGGCGCCCCAGCCTTCGGGCGGGTATTTTTGGGTGCGGCTGTGCCCGCGCCCTATTTTTGGCACACGGAGGCACCTCGCAACGTCTCACGCCATTCCGAGTCCGGCGGACGAAGTTGGCCAGCCCCAACCCCCAAGGCTATAGCCCACCCGTTTTTGTGGCCTTTTACCGCTGGACGAACGTGGCGCACCGGCCTTCGGGCGGATATTTTTGGGAGCGGCTGTGCCCACGGCCTATTTTTGGCACACGGAGGCGCCTCGCAAAGTCTCGCGCCATTCTGAGTCCGGCGGGCGAAGTTGGCCAGCCCCACCCCCCAAGGCTATAGCCCACCCGTTTTTGTGGCCTTTTTCCGCTGGACGAACTTGGCGCCCCGGCCTTCGGGCCGGTATTTTTGGGCGCGGCTGTGCTCGCGGCCTATTTTTGGCCCACGGAGGTGCCTCGCAAAGTCTCGCGCCATTCCGAGTCCGGCGGACGAAGTTGGCAAGCCCCACCCCCCAAGGCTATAGCCCACCCGTTTTTGTGGCTTTTTACCGCTGGACGAACTTGGCGCCCCGGCCTTCGGGCGGGTATTTTTGGACGCGGCTGTGCCCGCGGCCTATTTTTGGCACACGGAGGCGCCTCGCAAAGTCTCGCGCCATTCCGAGTCCGGCGGACGAAGTTGGCCAGCCCCACCCCCCAAGGCTATAGCCCACCCGTTTTTGTGGCCTTTTACAGCTGGACGAACTTGGCGCCCCGGCCTTCGGGCGGGTATTTTTGGGCGCCGCTCTGTCCGCGGCCTATTTTTGGCACATGGAGGCGCCTCGCAAAATCTCGCGCCATTCCGAGTCCGGCGGACGAAGTAGGCCACCCCACCCCCCAAGGCTATAGCCCACCAGTTTTTGTGGCCTTTTACCGCTGGACGAACGTGGCGCCCCGGCCTTCGGGCGGATATTTTTGGGAGCGGCTGTGCCCGCGGCCTATTTTTGGCATACGGAGGTGCCTCGCAAAGTCTCGCGCCATTCCGAGTCCAGCGGACGAAGTTGGCCAGCCCCACCCCCCAAGGCTATAGCCCGCCCGTTTTTATGGCCTTTTACCGCTGGACGAACTTGGCGCGCCAGCCTTCGGGCGGGTATTTTTGGGCGCTGCTGTGCCCGCGGCCTATTTGTGGCACACGGAGGTGCCTCGCAATGTTTCGCGCCATTCCGAGTCCGGCGGACGAAGTTGGCCAGCCCCACCCCCCAAGGCTATAGCCCACCCGTTTTTGTGGCGTTTTACCGCTGGACGAACGTGGCGCACCGGCCTTCGGGCGGATATTTTTGGGAGCGGCTGTGCCCGCGGCCTATTTTTGGCACACGGAGGCGCCTCGCAAAGTCTCGCACCATTCCGAGTCCGGTGGACGAAGTTGGCGAGCCCCACCCCCCAAGGCTATAGCCCACCCGTTTTTGTGGCCTTTTTCCGCTGGACGAACTTGGCGTCCCGGCCTTCGGGCGGGTATTTTTGGGCGCGGCTGTGCCCGCGGCCTTTTTTTGGCACACGGAGGTTCCTCGCAAAGTCTCGCGCCATTCCGAGTCCGGCGGACGAAGTTGGCCAGCCCCACCCCCCAAGGCTATAGCCCACCCGTTTTTTGGCCATTTTTCAGCTGGGGGGTTTGGGTGCCCCGACCTTCGGGCGGGTATTTTTGGGCGCGGCTGTGCCCGCGGCCTATTTTTGGCACACGGAGGGGCCTCGCAAAGTCTCGCGCCATTCCGAGTCCGGCGGACGAAGTTGGCCAGCCCCACCCCCCAAGGCTATAGCCCACCCGTTTTTGTGGCCTTTTTCCGCAGAACGAACTTGGCGCCCCGGCCTTCGGGCGGTTATTTTTGGGTGCGGCTGTTTCCGTGGCCTATTTTTGGTACATGGAGGCCCCTCACAAAGTCTCCCACCATTCCGAGTCCGGCGGACAAAGTTGGCCAGCCCCACCCCCCAAGGCTATAGCCCAACCGTTTTTGTGGCCTTTTTCCGCTGGACGAACTTGGCGCCCCGGCCTTCGGGCGGTTATTTTTGGGCGCGGCTGTTTCCGTGGCCTATTTTTGGTACACGGAGGCCCCTCACAAAGTCTCCCACCATTCCGAGTCCGGCGGACGAAGTTGGCCAGCCCCACCCCCCAAGGCTATAGCCCACCCGTTTTTGTTGCCTTTTTCCGCTGGACGAACTTGTCGCCCCGGCCTTCGGGCGGTTATTTTTGAGCGCGGCAGTGTCCGTGGCCTATTTTTGGCACACGGAGGCCCCTCGCAAAGTCACGCGCCATTCCAAGTCCGGCGGACGAAGTTGGCCAGTCCCACCCCCCAAGGCTATAGCCCACCCGTTTTTGTGGCCTTTTTCCGCTGGACGAACTTGGTGCCCCGGCCTTCGGGAGGTTATTTTTGGGCGCGGCTGTGCCCGCGGCCTATTTTTGGTACACGGATGCCCCTCGTAATGTCTCGCGCCATTCCGAGTCCGGCGGACGAAGTTGGCCAGCCCCACCACCCAAGGCTATCGCCCACCCGTTTTTGTGGCCTTTTTCCGCAGGACGAACTTGGCGCCCCGGCCTTCGGGTGGTTATTTTTGGGCGCGTCTGTGCCCGCGGCCTATTTTTGTCACACGGAGGCCCCTCGCAAAGTCTCGCGCCATTCCGAGTCCGGCGGACGAAGTTGGCCAGCCCCACCCCCCAAGGCTATAGCCCACCCGTTTTTTTGGCCTTTTTCCGCTGGACGAACTTGGCGCCCCGGCCTTCTGGCGGTTATTTTTGGGCGCGGCTGTGCCGGCGGCCTATTTTTGGCACACGGAGGCCCCTCGCAAAGTCTCGCGCCATTCCGAGTCCGGCGGACGAAGTTGGCCAGCCCCACCCCCCAAGGCTATAGCCCACCCGTTTTTGTGGCCTTTTACCGCAGAACGAACTTGGCGCCCCGGCCTTCGGGCGGTTATTTTTGGGTGCGGCTGTTTCCGTGGCCTATTTTTGGTACATGGAGGCCCCTCACAAAGTCTCCCACCATTCCGAGTCCGGCGGACGAAGTTGGCCAGCCCCACCCCCCAAGGCTATAGCCCAACCGTTTTTGTGGCCTTTTTCCGCTGGAAGAACTGGGTGCCCCGGCCTTCGGGCGGTTATTTTTGGGCGCGGCTGTTTCCGTGGCCTATTTTTGGTACACGGAGGCCCCTCACAAAGTCTCCCACCATTCCGAGTCCGGCGGACGAAGTTGGCCAGCCCCACCCCCCAAGGCTATAGCCCACCCGTTTTTGTTGAGTTTTTCCGCTGGACGAACTTGGCGCCCCGGCCTTCGGGCGGTTATTTTTGAGCGCGGCTGTGTCCGTGGCCTAGTTTTGGCACACGGAGGCCCCTCGCAAAGTCTCGCGCCATTCCGAGTCCGGCGGACGAAGTTGGCCAGCCCCACCACCCAAGGCTATCGCCCACCCGTTTTTGTGGCCTTTTTCCGCAGGACGAACTTGGCGCCCCGGCCTTCGGGCGGTTATTTTTACGCGCGGCTGTGCCCGCGGCCTATTTTTGGCACACGGAGGCCCCTCGCAAAATCTCGCGCCATTCCGAGTCCGGCGGACGAAGTCGGGCAGCCCCACGCCCCAAGGCTATATAGCCCACCCGTTTTTGTGGCCTTTTTCCGCTGGACGAACTTGGCGCCCCGGCCTTCGGGCGGTTATTTTTGGGCGCGGCTGTGCCCGCGGACTATTTTTGGCACACGGAGGCCCCTCGCAAAGTCTCGCGTCATTCTGAGTCCGGCGGACGAAGTTGGGCAGCCCCACCCCCCAAGGCTATAGCCCACCCGTTTTTGTGGCCTTTTTCCGCTGGACGAACTTGGCGCCCCGGCCTTCGGGCGGTTATTTTTGGACGCGGCTGTTTCCGTGGCCTATTTTTGGTACATGGAGGCCCCTCACAAAGTCTCCCACCATTCCGAGTCCGGCGGACGAAGTTGGCTAGCCCCACCCCCCAAGGCTATAGCCCACCCGTTTTTGTGGCCTTTTTCCGCTGGACGAACTTGGTGCCCCGGCCTTCGGGAGGTTATTTTTGGGCGCGGCTGTACCCGCGGCCTATTTTTGGTACACGGATGCCCCTCATAAAGTCTCGCGCCATTCCGAGTCCGGCGGACGAAGTTGGCCAGCCCCACCACCCAAGGCTATCGCCCACCCGTTTTTGTGGCCTTTTTCCGCAGGACGAACTTGGCGCCCCGGCCTTCGGGCGGTTATTTTTGCGCGCGGCTGTGCCCGCGGCCTATTTTTGGCACACGGAGGCCCCTCGCAAAATCTCGCGCCATTCCGAGTCCGGCGGACGAAGTCGGGCAGCCCCACGCCCCAAGGCTATATAGCCCACCCGTTTTTGTGGCCTTTTTCCGCTGGACGAACTTGGCGCCCCGGCCTTCGGGCGGTTATTTTTGGGCGCGGCTGTGCCCGCGGACTATTTTTGGCACACGGAGGCCCCTCGCAAAGTCTCGCGTCATTCTGAGTCCGGCGGACGAAGTTGGGCAGCCCCACCCCCCAAGGCTATAGCCCACCCGTTTTTGTGGCCTTTTTCCGCTGGACGAACTTGGCGCCCCGGCCTTCGGGCGGTTATTTTTGGACGCGGCTGTTTCCGTGGCCTATTTTTGGTACATGGAGGCCCCTCACAAAGTCTCCCACCATTCCGAGTCCGGCGGACGAAGTTGGCTAGCCCCACCCCCCAAGGCTATAGCCCACCCGTTTTTGTGGCCTTTTTCCGCTGGACGAACTTGGCGCCCCGGCCTTCGGGCGGTTATTTTTTAGCGCGGCTGTGTCTGCGGCCTCTTTTTGGCACACGGAGGCCCCTCGCAAAGTCTCGCGCCATTCCGAGTCCGGCGGACGAAGTTGGCCAGCCCCACCCCCCAAGGCTATAGCCCACCCGTTTTTGTGGCCTTTTTCCGCTGGACGAACTTGGCGCCCTGGCCATCGGGAGGTTATTTTTTGGCGCGGCTGTGCCCGCGGCCAATTTTTGGCACACGGAGGCCCCTCGCAAAGTCTCGCGCCTTCCGAGTCCGGCGGACGAAGTTGGCCAGCCCCACCCCCCAAGGCTATAGCCCACCCGTTTTTGTGGCCTTTTTCCGCTGGACGAACTTGGCGCCCCGGCCTTCGGGCAGTTATTTTTGGGCGTGGCTGTGCCCGCGGCCTAATTTTGACACACGGAGGCCCCTCGCAAAGTCTCGCGCCATTCCGAGTCCGGCGGACGAAGTTGGCCAGCCCCACCCCCCAAGGCTATATAGCCCACCCGTTTTTGTGGCCTTTTTCCGCTGGACGAACTTGGCGCCCCGGCCTTTGGGCGGTTATATTTGGGTGCGGCTGTGCCCGCGGCCTATTTTTGGCACACGGAGGCCCCTCGCAAAGTCTTACGCCATTCCGAGTCCGGCGGACGAAGTTGGCCAGCCCCACCCCCCAAGGCTATAGCCCACCCGTTTTTGTGGCCTTTTTCCGCTTGACGAACTTGGCGCCCCGGCCTTCGGGCAGTTATTTTTGGCCGCGGCTGTGCCCGCGGACTATTTTTGGGGCACCAAGGCCCCTCGCGAAGTCTCGCGCCATTCCGATTCCGGCGGACGAAGTTGGCCAGCCCCACCCCCCAAGGCTATAGCCCACCCGTTTTTGTGGCCTTTTTCTGCTGGACGATCTTGGCGCCCTGGCCTTCGGGCGGTTATTTTTGGGCGCGGCTGTGCCCACGGCCTATTTTTGGCACACGGAGGCCCCTCGCAAAGTCTCGCGCCATTCCGAGTCCGGCGGACGAAGTTGGCCAACCCCACCCCCCAAGGCTATATAGCCCACCCGTTTTTGTGGCCTTTTTCCGCTGGACGAACTTGGCGCCCCGGCCTTCGGGCGGTTATATTTGGGCGCGCTGCTGTGCCCATGCCTATTTTTGCACACGGATTCCCCTCGCAAAGTCTCGCGCCATTCCGAGTCCGGCGGACGGTTGGCCAGCCCCACCCCAAGGTCCGTAGCCCACCCGTTTTGTGGCCTTTTTCCACTGGATTTAACTTGGCGCCCTGGCGTTCGGGGCGGTTATTTTGGGCGCCGCTGTGCCCGCTGACCTATATTTGGCACACAGAGGCCCCTCGCAAAGTCTCACGCCATTCCGAGTGCGGCGGACGAAGTTGGCCAGCCCCACCCCCCAAGGCTATAGCCCACCCGTTTTTGTGGCCTTTTTCCGCTGGACGAACTTGGCGCCCCGGCCTTCGGGCTGTTATTTTTGGGCGCGGCTGTGCCCGCGGCCTATTTTTGGCACACGGAGGCGCCTCGCAAAGTCTCGCGCCATTCCGAGTCTGGCGGACGAAGTTGGCCAGCCCCACCCCCCAAGGCTATAGCCCACCCGTTTTTGTGGCCTTTTTCCGCTGGACGAACTTGGCGCCCCGGCCTTCGGGCAGTTATTTTTGGACGCGGCTGTGTCCGCGGCCTATTTTTGGCACACGGAGGCCCCTCGCAAAGTCTCGCGCCATTCCGAGTCCGGCGGACGAAGTTGGCCAGCCCCACCCCCCAAGGCTATATAGCCCACCCGTTTTTGTGGCCTTTTTCCGCAGGACGAACTTGGCGCCCCGGCCTTCGGGCGGTTATATTTGGGCGCGGCTGTGCCTGCGGCCTATTTTTGGCACACGGATTCCCCTCGCAAAGTCTCGCGCCATTCCGAGTCCGGCGGACGAAGTTGGCCAGCCCCACCGCCCAAGGCTGTAGCCCACCCGTTTTTGTGGCCTTTTTCCGCTGGACGAACTTGGCGCCCTGGCGTTCGGGCGGTTATTTTTGGGCGCGGCTGTGCCCGCGGCCTATATTTGGCACACAGAGGCCCCTCGCAAAGTCTCACGCCATTCCGAGTGCGGCGGACGAAGTTGGCCAGCCCCACCCCCCAAGGCTATAGCCCACCCGTTTTTGTGGCCTTTTTCCGCTGGACGCACTTGGCGCCCCGGCCTTTGGGCGGTTATATTTGGGCGCGGCTGTGCCCGCGGCCTATTTTTGGCACACGGAGGCCCCTCGCAAAGTCTCGTGCCATTCCGAGTCCGGCAGACGAAGTTGGCCAGCCCCACCCCCCAAGGCTATAGCCCACCCGTTTTTGTGGCCTTTTTCCGCTGGACGAACTTGGCGCCCCGGCCTTCGGGCAGTTATTTTTGGACGCGGCTGTGCCCGCGGCCTATTTTTGGCACACGGAGGCCCCTCGCAAAGTCTTATGCCATTCCGAGTCCGGCGGACGAAGTTGGCCAGCCCCACCCCCCAAGGCTATATAGCCCACCCGTTTTTGTGGCCTTTTTCCGCTGGACGAACTTGGTGCCGCGGCCTTCGGGCGGTTATATTTGGGTGCGGCTGTGCCCGCGGCCTATTTTTGGCACACGGAGGCCCCTCACAAAGTCTTACGCCATTCCGAGTTCGGCGGACGAAGTTGGCCAGCCCCACCCCCCAAGGCTATAGCCCACCCGTTTTTGTGGCCTTTTTCCGCTGGACGAACTTGGCGCCCCGGCCTTCGGGCAGTTATTTTTGGGCGCGGCTGTGCCCGCGGCCTATTTTTGGCACACGGAGGCGCCTCGCAAAGTCTCGCGCCATTCCGAGTCCGGCGGACGAAGTTGGCCGGCCCCACCCCCCAAGGCTATATAGCCCACCCGTTTTTGTGGCCTTTTTCCGCTGGGCGAACTTAGCGCCCGGCCTTGAGGCGGTTATATTTGGGCGCTGCTATGCCCTTGCCTATTTTTGGCACACGGAGGCCCCTCGCAAAGTCTCACGCCATTCCGAGTGCGGCGGACGAAGTTGGCCAGCCCCACCCCCAAGGCTATAGCCCACCCGTTTTTGTGGCCTTTTTCCGCTGGACGAACTTGGCGCCCGGCCTTGGGCGGTTATATTTGGCGCTGCTGTGCCGCGGCCTATTTTTGGCACACGGAAGCGCCTCGCAAAGTCTCGCGCCATTCCGAGTCCGGCGGATGGTTGGCCAGCCCCACCCCAAGGCTATAGCCCACCCGTTTTTGTGGCCTTTTTCCGCTGGACGAACATGGCGCCCGGCCTTCGGCAGTTATTTTTGGCGCGGCTGTGCCCGCGGTCTATTTTTGGCACACGGAGGCCCTCGCAAAGTCTTACGCCATTCCGAGTCCGGGCGGACCCAGTTGGCCAGCCCCACCCCCAAGGCTATAGCCCACCCGTTTTTGTGGCCTTTTTCCGCTGGACGAACTTGGCGCCCCGGCCTTCGGGCAGTTATTTTTGGGCGTGGCTGTGCCCGCGGCCTATTTTTGGCACACGGAGGCGCCTCGCAAAGTCTCGCGCCATTCCGAGTCCGGCGGACGAAGTTGGCCGGCCCCACCCCCCAAGGCTATATAGCCCACCCGTTTTTGTGGCCTTTTTCCGCTGGGCGAACTTAGCGCCCCGGCCTTCGGGCGGTTATATTTGGGCGCGGCTATGCCCGCGGCCTATTTTTGGCACACGGAGGCCCCTCGCAAAGTCTCACGCCATTCCGAGTGCGGCGGACGAAGTTGGCCAGCCCCACCCCCCAAGGCTATAGCCCACCCGTTTTTGTGGCCTTTTTCCGCTGGACGAACTTGGCGCCCCGGCCTTCGGGCGGTTATATTTGGGCGCGGCTGTGCCCGCGGCCTATTTTTGGCACACGGAAGCGCCTCGCAAAGTCTCGCGCCATTCCGAGTCCGGCGGACGAAGTTGGCCAGCCCCACCCCCCAAGGCTATAGCCCACCCGTTTTTGTGGCCTTTTTCCGCTGGACGAACATGGCGCCCCGGCCTTCGGGCAGTTATTTTTGGGCGCGGCTGTGCCCGCGGCCTATTTTTGGCACACGGAGGCCCCTCGCAAAGTCTTACGCCATTCCGAGTCCGGCTGACGAAGTTGGCCAGCCCCAACCCCAAGGCTATAGCCCACCCGTTTTTGTGGCCTTTTTCCGCAGGACGAACTTTGCGCCCGGCCTTCGGGCAGTTATTTTTGGGCGTGGCTGTGCCGCGGCCTGCCACCCCCACACACACGGAGGCGCCTCGCAAAGTCTCGCGCCATTCCGAGTCCGGCGGGGCCAGTTGGCCGGCCCCACCCCCCCCCGCTCTATAGCCCACCCGTTTTTGTGGCCTTTTTCCGCTGGGCGAACTTAGCGCCCCGGCCTTCGGGCGGTTATATTTGGGCGCGGCTGTGCCCGCGGCCTATTTTTGGCACACGGAGGCCCCTCGCAAAGTCTCACGCCATTCCGAGTGCGGCGGACGAAGTTGGCCAGCCCCACCCCCCAAGGCTATAGCCCACCCGTTTTTGTGGCCTTTTTCCGCTGGACGAACTTGGCGCCCCGGCCTTCGGGCGGTTATATTTGGGCGCGGCTGTGCCCGCGGCCTATTTTGGTACACGGAGGCGCCTCTCAAAGTCTGGGGCCATTCCGAGTCCGGGCGGACGGTTGGCCAGCCCCACCCCCCAACGCTATAGCCCACCCGTTTTTGTGGCCTTTTTCCGCTGGACGAACTTGGCGCCCCGTCCTTCGGGCGGTTATTTTTGGGCGCGGCTGTGCCCGCGGCCTATTTTTGGCACACGGAGGCCCCTCGCAAAGTCTTACGCCATTCCGAGTCCGACGGACGAAGTTGGCCAGCCCCACCCCCAAGGCTATAGCGCACCCGTTTTTGTGGCCTTTTTCCGCTGGACGAACTTGGCGCCCCGGCCTTCGGGCAGTTATTTTTGGGCGCGGCTGTGCCCGCGGCCTATTTTTGGCACACGGAGGCGCCTCACAAAGTCTCGCGCCATTCCGAGTCCGGCGGACGAAGTTGGCCAGCCCCACCCCCCAAGGCTATAGCCCACCCGTTTTTGTGGCCTTTTTCCGCTGGACGAACTTGGCGCCCCGGCCTTCGGGCGGTTATTTTTGAGGGCGGCGGTGTCCGCGGCCTATTTTTGGCACACGGAGGCCCCTCGCAAAGTCTCGCGCCATTCCGAGTCCGGCGGACGAAGTTGGCCAGCCCCACCCCCCAAGGCTATAGCCCACCCGTTTTTGTGGCCTTTTTCCGCTGGACGAACTTGGCGCCCCGGCCATCGGGAGGTTATTTTTTGGCGCGGCTGTGCCCGCGGCCAATTTTTGGCACACGGAGGCCCCTCGCAAAGTCTCGCACCTTCCGAGTCCGGCGGACGAAGTTGGCCTTCCCCACCCCCCAAGGCTATATAGCCCACCCGTTTTTGTGGCCTTTTTCCGCTGGACGAACTTGGCGCCCCGGCCTTCGGGCGGTTATTTTTTGGCGCGGCTGTGCCCGCGGCCTATTTTTGGCACACGGAGGCCCCTCGCAAAGTCTCGCGCCATTCCGAGTCCGGCGGACGAAGTTGGCCAGCCCCACCCCCCAAGGCTATAGCCTACCCATTTTTGTGGCCTTTTTCCACTGGACGAACTTGGCGCCCCGGCCTTCGGGCGGTTATTTTTTGGCGCGGCTGTGCCCACGGCCTATTTTTGCCACACGGAGGCCCCTCGCAAAGTCTCGCGCCATTCCGAGTTCCGCGGATGAAGTTGGCCAGCCCCACCCCCCAAGGCTATAGCCCACCCGTTTTTGTGGCCTTTTTCCGTTGGACGAACTTGGCGCCCCGGCCTTCAGGCGGGTATTTTTGGGCGCGGCTGTGCCTGCGGCCTATTTTTGGCACACGGAAGTGCCTCGCAAAGTCTCACGCTATTCCGAGTCCGGCGGACGAAGTTGGCCAGCCCCACCCCCCAAGGCTATAGCCCACCCGTTTTTGTGGCCTTTTTGCGCTGGACGAACTTGGTGCCCCGGTCTTCGGGCGGGTATTTTTGGTCGCGGCTGTGCCCGCGGCCTATTTTTGGCACACGGAGGCGCCTCGCAAAGTCTCGCGCCATTCCGAGTCCGGCGGACGAAGTTGGCCAGCCCCACCCCCCAAGGCTATAGCCCACCCGTTTTTGTGGCCTTTTTCCGCTGGACGAACTTGGCGCCCCGGCCTTTGGGTGGGTATTTTTGGGCGCGGCTGTGCCCGCGGTCTATTTTTGGCAGACGGAGGTGCCTCACAAAGTCTCGCGCCATTCCGTGTCCGGCGGACGAAGTTGGCCAGCCCCACCCCCCTAGGCTATAGCCCATCCATTTTTGTGGCCTTTTTCCGCTGGACGAACTTGGCGCCCCGGCCCTCGGGCGGTTATTTTCGGACGGGGCCGTGCCCGCGGCCTATTTTTGGCACACGGAGGCCCCTCGCAAAGTCTCTCGCCATTCCGAGTGCGGCGGACGAAGTTGGCCAGCCCCACCCCCCAAGGCTATAGCCTACCCATTTTTGTGGCCTTTTTCCACTGGACGAACTTGGCGCCCCGGCCTTCGGGCGGTTATTTTTTGGCGCGGCTGTGCCCGCGGCCTATTTTTGCCACACGGAGGCCCCTCGCAAAGTCTCGCGCCATTCCGAGTTCCGCGGACGAAGTTGGCCAGCCCCACCCCCCAAGGCTATAGCCCACCCGTTTTTGTGGCCTTTTTCCGCTGGACGAACTTGGCCCCCCGGCCTTCGGGGGGGTAATTTTGGGCGAGGCTGTGCCCGCGGCCTATTTTTGGCACACGGAGGTGCCTCACATAGTCTCGCGCCATTCCGAGTCCGGCGGACGAAGTTGGCCAGCCCCACCCCCCAAGGCTATAGCCCACCCGTTTTTGTGGCCTTTTTCCGCTGGACGAACTTGGCGTCCCGGCCTTCGGGCGGGTAATTTTGGGCGCGGCTGTGCCCGCTGCCTATTTTTGGCACACGGAGGCACCTCACAAAGTCTCGCGCCATTCCGAGTCCGGCGGACGATGTTGGCCAGCCCCACCCCCCAAGGCTATAGCCCACCTGTTTTTGTGGCCTTTTTCCGCTGGACGAACTTGGCGCCCCAGCCTTCGGGCGGGTATTTTTGGGAGCGGCTGTGCCCGCTGCCTATTTTTTTCACACAAAGGCGCCTCGCAAAGTCTCGCGCCATTCCGAGTCCGGCGGACGAAGTTGGCCAGCCCCACCCCCCAAGGCTATAGCCCACCCGTTTTTGTGGCCTTTTTCCGCTGGACGAACTTGGCGCCCCGGCCTTTGGGCGGGTATTTTTGGGCGCGGCTGTGCCTGCGGCCTATTTTTGGCACACGGAGGTGCCTCACAAAGTCTCGCGCCATTCCGTGTCCGGCGGACGAAGTTGGCCAGCCCCACCCCCCAAGGCTATAGCCCATCCATTTTTGTGGCCTTTTTCCGCTGGACGAACTTGGCGCCCCGGCCCTCGGGCGGTTATTTTCGGACGCGGCCGTACCCGCGGCCTATTTTTGGCACACGGAGGCCCCTCGCAAAGTCTCGCGCCATTCCGAGTCCGGCGGACGAAGTGGGCCAGCCCCACCCCCAAGGCTATAGCCCACCCGTTTTTGTGGCCTTGTTCCGCTGGATGAACTTTGCGCCCCGGCCTTCGGGCGGTTATTTTTGGGTGCGGCTGTGCCCGCGGCCTATTTTTGGTACACGGAGGCCCCTCGTAAAGTCTCGCGCCATTTCAAGTCCGGCGGACGAAGTCGGCCAGCCCCACCCCCCAAGGCTATAGCCCACCCGTTTTTGTGGCCTTTTTCCGCTGGACGAACTTGGCGCCTCGGCCTTCGGGCGGTTATTTTTGGCAAACGGACGCCCCTCGTAAAGTCTCGCGCCATTCGGAGTCCGGCAGAGGAAGTTGGCCTGCCCCACCCGCCAAGGCTATAGCCCACCCATTTTTGTGGCCTTCTTCCGCTGGATGAACTTGGCGCCCCGGCCTTTGGGCGGTTATTTTTAGGCGCGACTGTGCCCGCAGCCTATTTTTGGATTACGGAGGTCCCTCGCAAAGTCTCGCGCCATTCGAAGTCCGGCGGACGAAGTTGGCCAGCCCCACCCCCCAAGGCTATAGCCCACCCGTTTTTGTGGCCTTTTTCCGCTGGACGAACTTGGCGCCCCGGCCGTCGGGCGGTTATTTTTGGGCGCGGCTGTGCCCGCGGCCTATTTTTAGTACAAGGAGGCCCCTCGCAAAGTCTAGCACCATTCCGAGTCTGGCGGACGAAGTTGGCCAGCCCCACCCCCCAAGGCTATAGCCCACCCGTTTTTGTGGCCTTTTTCCGCTGGACGAACTTGGCTCCCCGGCCTTCGGGTGGTTATTTTTGGGCGCGGCTGTTCCCGCGGCCTATTTTTCGCACACGGAGGCCCCTCGCAAAGTCCTGCGCCATTCTGAGTCCGGCGGACAAAGTTGGCCAGCCCAACCCCCAAAGGCTATAGCCCACCCGTTTTTGTGGCCTTTTTCCGCTGGACGAAGTTGGCGCCCCGGCCTTCGGGTGGTTATTTTTGGGCGCGGCTGTACCCGCACCCTATTTTTGGCACACGGAGGCCCCTCGCAAAGTCTCGCGCCATTCCAAGTCCGGCGGACGAAGTTGGCCAGCCCCACCCCCCAAGGCTATAGCCCACCCGTTTTTGTGGCCTTTTTCCGCTGGACGAACTTGGCGCCTCGGTCTTCGGGCTGTTATTTTTGGGCGCGGCTGTGCCCGCGGCCTATTTTTGGCACACAGAGGACCCTCGCAAAGTCTCACGCCATTCCGAGTCCGGCGGACGAAGTTGGCCAGCCCCACCCCCCAAGGCTATAGCCCACCCGTTTTTGTTGCCTTTTTCCGCTGGACGAAGTTGGCGCCCCGGCCTTCGGGTGGTTATTTTTGGGCGCGGCTGTACCCGCACCCTATTTTTGGCACACGGAGGCCCCTCGCAAAGTCTCGCGCCATTCCAAGTCCGGCGGACGAAGTTGGCCAGCCCCACCCCCCAAGGCTATAGCCCACCCGTTTTTGTGGCCTTTTTCCGCTGGACGAACTTGGCTCCCCGGCCTTCGGGTGGTTATTTTTGGGCGCGGCTGTTCCCGCGGCCTATTTTTCGCACACGGAGGCCCCTCGCAAAGTCCTGCGCCATTCTGAGTCCGGCGGACGAAGTTGGCCAGCCCCACCCCCAAAGGCTATAGCCCACCCGTTTTTGTGGCCTTTTTCCGCTGGACGAAGTTGGCGCCCCGGCCTTCGGGTGGTTATTTTTGGGCGCGGCTGTACCCGCACCCTATTTTTGGCACACGGAGGCCCCTCGCAAAGTCTCGCGCCATTCCAAGTCCGGCGGACGAAGTTGGCCAGCCCCACCCCCCAAGGCTATAGCCCACCCGTTTTTGTGGCCTTTTTGCGCTGGACGAACTTGGCGCCTCGGTCTTTGGGCTGTTATTTTTGGGCGCGGCTGTGCCCGCGGCCTATTTTTGGCACACAGAGACCCCTCGCAAAGTCTCACGCCATTCCGAGTCCGGCGGACGAAGTTGGCCAGCCCCACCCCCCAAGGCTATAGCCCACCCGTTTTTGTTGCCTTTTTCCGCTGGACGAACTTGGCGCCCCGGCCTTCGGGCTGTTATTTTTGGGCGCGGCTGTGCCCACGGGCTATTTTTGGCACACGGAGGCCCCTCGCAAAGTCTCGCGCCATTCCGAGTCCGGCGGACGAAGTTGGCCAGCCCCACCCCCCAAGGCTATAGCCCACCCGTTTTTGTGGCCTTTTTCCGCTGGACGAAGTTGGCGCCCCGGCCTTCGGGTGGTTATTTTTGGGCGCGGCTGTGCCCGCGGCATATTTTTGGCACGCGGAGGCCCCTCGCAAAGTCTCGCGCCATTCCAACTCCGGCGGACGAAGTTGGCCAGCCCCACCCCCCAAGGCTATAGCCCACCCGTTTTTGTGGCCTTTTTCCGCTGGACGAACTTGGCTCCCCGGCCTTCGGGAGGTTATTTTTGGGCGCGGCTGTGCTCGCGGCCTATTTTTGGCACACGGAGGCCCATCGCAAGGTCCTGCGCCATTCTGAGTCCGGCGGACGAAGTTGGCCAGCCCAACCCCCCAAGGCTATAGCCCACCCTTTTTTGTGGCCTTTTTCCGCTGGACGAACTTGGCGCCCCAGCCTTCGGGCAGTTATTTTTGGGCGCGGCTGTGTCCGCGGCCTATTTTTGGCACACGGAGGCCCCTCGCAAAGTCTCGCGCCATTCCGAGTCCAGCGGACGAAGTTGGCCAGCCCCACCCCCCAAGCCTATAGCCCACCCGTTTTTGTGGCCTTTTTCCGCAGGACGAACTTGGCGCCCCGGCCTTCGGGCGGGTATTTTTGGGCGCGGCTGTACCCGCGGCCTATTTTTGGCACACGAAGGCCCCTCGCAAAGTCTCGCGCCATTCCGAGTCCGGCGGACGAAGTGGGCCAGCCCCACCCCCAAGGCGATAGCCCACCCGTTTTTGTGGCCTTTTTCCGCAGGACGAACTTGGCGCCCCGGCCTTCGGGCGGGTATTTTTGGGCGCGGCTGTACCCGCGGCCTATTTTTGGCACACGGAGGGCCCTCATAAAGTCTCGCGCCATTTCGAGTCCGGCGGACGAAGTCGGCCAGACCCACCCCCCAAGGCTATAGCGCACCCGTTTTTGTGCCCTTTTTCCGCTGGACGAACTTGGCGCCCCGGCCTTCGGGCGGGTATTTTTGGCACACGGAGGCCCCTCGTAAAGTCTCGCGCCATTCCGAGTCCAGCAGACGAAGTTGGCCTGCCCCACCCTCCAAGGCTATATCCCACCCATTTTTGTGGCCTTCTTCCGCTGGACGAACTTGGCGCCCCGGCCTTTGGGCGGTTATTTTTAGGCGCGGCTGTGCCCGCAGCCTATTTTTGGATTACGGAGGTCCCTCGCAAAGTCTCGCGCCATTCCAAGTCTGGCGGACGAAGTTGGCCAGCCCCACCCCCCAAGGCTATAGCCCACCCGTTTTTGTGGCCTTTTTCCGCTGGACGAACTTGGCGCCCCGGCCGTCGGGCGGTTATTTTAAGGCGCGGCTGTGCCCGCGGCCTATTTTTGGTACAAGGAGGCCCCTCGCAAAGTCTCGCACCATTCCGAGTCTGGCGGACGAAGTTGGCCAGCCCCACCCCCCAAGGCTATAGCCCACCGGTTTTTTTGGCCTTTTTCCGCTGGACGAAATTGGCTCCCCGGCCTTCGGGCAGTTATTTTTGGGCGCGGCTGTTCCCGCGGCCTATTTTTCGCACACGGAGGCCCCTCGCAAAGTTCTGCGCCATTCTGAGTCCGGCGGACGAAGTTGGCCAGCCCCACCCCCCAAGGCTATAGCCCACCCGTTTTTCTGGCCATTTTCCGCTGGACGAAGTTGGCGCCCCGGCCTTCGGGTGGTTATTTTTGGGCGCGGCTGTGCCCGCGGCCTATTTTTCGCACGCGGAGGACCCTCGCAAAGTCTCACGCCATTCCGAGTCTGGCGGACGAAGTCGGCCAGCCCCACCCCCCAAGGCTATAGCCCACCCTTTTTTTTTGGCCTTTTTCCGCTGGACGAACTTGGCTCCCCGGCCTTCGGGCGGTTATTTTTGGGCGCGGCTGTTCCCGCGGCCTATTTTTCGCACACGGAGGCCCCTCGCAAAGTCCTGCGCCATTCTGAGTCCGGCGGACGAAGTTGGCCAGCCCCACCCCCCAAGGCTATAGCCCACCCGTTTTTGTGGCCTTTTTCCGCTGGACGAACTTGGCGTCCCAGCCTTGGGGCGGTTTTTTTTGGGCACGGCTGTGCCCGCGGCCTATTTTTGGCACATGGGGGCCCCTCGCAAAGTCTCGCGCTTTTCCGAGTCCGGCGGACGAAGTTGGCCAGCCCCACCCCCCAAGGCTATAGCCCACCCGTTTTTGTGGCCTTTTTCCGCTGGACGAACTTGGCGCCCCGGCCTTCGGGCAGTTATTTTTGGGCGCGGCTGTGCCCGAAGCCTATTTTTAGCACACGGAGGCCCCTCGCAAAGTCTCGTGCCATTCCGAGTCCGGCGGACGAAGTTGGCCAGCCCCACCACCCAAGGCTATAGCCCACCCGTTTTTGTGGCCTTTTTCCGCTGGACGAACTTGGCGCCCCGGCCTTCGGGAGGTTATTTTTGTGCGCGGCTGTGCCCGCGGCCTATTTTTGGCACACAGAGACCCCTCGCAAAGTCTCGCGCCATTCCGAGTCCGGCGGACAAAGTTGGCCAGCCCCACCCCCAAGGCTATGGCCCACCCGTTTTTGTGGCCTTTTTCCGCTGGACGAACATTGCGCCCGGCCTTCGGGAGGTTATTTTGGGCGCGGCTGTGCCATGGCCTATTTTTCGCACTCGAGACCCCTGAAAGTCTCGCGCCATTCCGAGTCCGGCGGACAAAGTTGGCCAGCCCCACCCCCAAGGCTATAGCCCACCCGTTTTGTGGCCAGTTTTCCGCTGGACGAACTTGGCGCCCGGCCTTGGGCGGTTATTTTGGCGCTTGGCTATGCCCAAGGACTATTTTGGGCACACGGAGTCCCCTCGCAAACTCTCGCGCCATTCCGCGTCCGGGGGACGATGTTGGCCAGCCCCACCCCAAGGCTATAGCCCACCCGTTTTGTGGCCTTTTTCCGCTGGACGAACTTGGCGCCCGGCCTTCGGGCGGTTATTTTTGCGCGGCTGTGCCCGTGGCCCATTTTTTGGCACAAGGAGGCCGGCCAGAACTTTCGCGCCATTCCGAGTCCGGCGGACGATGTTGGCCAGCCCCACCCCCCAAGGCTATAGCCCACCCGTTTTTGTGACCTTTTTCCGCTGGACGAACTTGGCGCCCCGGCCTTCGGGCGGTTATTTTTGGTACAAGGAGGCCCCTCGCAAAGTCTTGCACCATTCCGAGTCGGGCGGACGAAGTCGGACAGCCCCACCCCCCAAGGCTATGGACCACCCGTTTTTGTGGCCTTTTTCCGCTGGACGAACTTGGCGCCCGACCTTCGGGCGGTTATTTTTGGGCGCGGCTGTGCCTGCGGCCTATTCTTGGGACACGGAGGCCCCTCCCAAAGTCTCGCGCCATTCCGAGTCCGGCGGACGAAGTTGGCCAGCGCCACCCCCCAAGGCTATAGCCCACCCGTTTTTGTGGCCTTTTTCCGCTGGACGAACTTGGCTCCCCGGCCTTCGGGCGGTTATTTTTGGTCGCGGCTGTACCCGCGGCCTATTTTTGGCACACGGAGGCCCCTCGTAAAGTCTCGCGCCATTTCGAGCCCGGCGGACGAAGTCGGACAGCCCCACCCCCCAAGGCTATAGCCCACCCGTTTTTGTGGCCTTTTTCCGCTGGACGAACTTGGCGCCTCGGCCTTCGGGCGGTTATTTTTGGGCATGGCTGTGCCCGTGGCCTATTTTTGGCACACAAAGGCCCCATCCAAAATCTCGCGCCATTCCGAGTCCGGCAGACGAAGTTGGCCAGCCCCACCCCCCAAGGCTATAGCCCACCCGTTTTTGTGGCCTTTTTCCGCTGGACGAACTTGGCGCCCCGGCCTTCGGGTAGTTATTTTTGGGTGCGACTGTGCCCACGGCCTATTTTTGGCACACGGAGGCCCCTCGTAAAGTCTCGCGCCATTCCGAGTCCGGCGGACGAAGTTGGCCAGCCCCACCCCCCAAGGCTATAGCCCACCCGTTTGTGTGGCCTTTTTCCGCTGGACGAACTTGGCGCCTCGGCCTTCGGGCGGTTATTTTTGGGCATGGCTGTGCCCGTGGCCTATTTTTGGCACACAAAGGCCCCATCCAAAGTCTCGCGCCATTCCGAGTCCGGCAGACGAAGTTGGCCAGCCCCAACCCCAAGGGAATAGCCCACCCGGTTTTTTGGCCTTTTTACGCAGGACGAACTTGGCGCCCGGCCTTCGGGTAGTTATTTTTGGGTGCGACTGTGCCCACGGCCTATTTTTGGCACACGGAGACCCTCGCAAAGTCTCGCGCCATTCGAGTCCGCGGACAAAGTTGGTCAGCCCCACCCCCCAAGGCTATAGCGCGACCGTTTTTGTGGCCTTTTTCCGCTGGACGAACTTGCCGCCCCGGCCTTGGCGGTTATTTTTGGGCGGCTGTGTAAGGGCCTATTTTTGCACACGGAGCCCTCAAAGTTTTGCGCCATTCTCGAGTCCGGCGGACGAAGTTGGCCAGCCCCACCCCCCAAGGCTATAGCCCACCCGTTTTTGTGGCCTTTTTCCGCTGGACGAACTTGGCGCCCCGCCTTCGGGGGGTTATTTTCAGGCGCGGCTGTGCCCGCAGCCTATTTTTGGTACACGGATGACCCTCGCAAAGTCTCGCGCCATTCCGAGTCCGGGCGGATTTAAGTCGGCCAGCCCCACCCCCCAAGGCTATCGCCCACCCGTTTTTGTGGCCTTTTTCCGCTGGACGAACTTGGCGCCCCGGCCTTCGGGTGGTTATTTTTGGGCGAGGCTATGCCCGAGGCCTATATTTCGCACGAGCTTGCCCCTCGCAAAGAGTAGCGCGATTCGGTGTCCGGCGGCGGATGTGGGCCAGCCCCACCCCCCAAGGCTATAGCCCACCCGTTTTTGTGGCCTTTTTCCGCTGGACGAACTTGGCGCCCGGCCTTCGGGCGGTTATTTTTAGGCGCTGGCTGTGTCCAATGGCCTATTTTTTGGCACACGGAGGCCCCTTGCAAAGTTTTGCGCCATTCTGATTCCGGCGGACGAAGTTGGCCAGCCCCACCCCCCAAGGCTATAGCCCACCCGTTTGTGTGGCCTTTTTCCGCTGGACGAACTTGGCGCCTCGGCCTTCGGGCGGTTATTTTTGGGCATGGCTGTGCCCGTGGCCTATTTTTGGCACACAAAGGCCCCATCCAAAGTCTCGCGCCATTCCGAGTCCGGCAGACGAAGTTGGCCAGCCCCACCCCCCAAGGCTATAGCCCACCCGTTTTTGTGGCCTTTTTCCGCTGGACGAACTTGGCGCCCCGGCCTTCGGGTAGTTATTTTTGGGTGCGACTGTGCCCACGGCCTATTTTTGGCACACGGAGACCCCTCGCAAAGTCTCGCGCCATTCCGAGTCCGGCGGACAAAGTTGGCCAGCCCCACCCCCCAAGGCTATAGCGCGACCGTTTTTGTGGCCTTTTTCCGCTGGACGAACTTGCCGCCCCGGCCTTCGGGCGGTTATTTTTGGGCGCGGCTGTGTCCGCGGCCTATTTTTGGCACACGGAGCCCCTCGCAAAGTTTTGCGCCATTCTGAGTCCGGCGGACGAAGTTGGCCAGCCCCACCCCCCAAGGCTATAGCCCACCCGTTTTTGTGGCCTTTTTCCGCTGGACGAACTTGGCGCCCCGGCCTTCGGGGGGTTATTTTCAGGCGCGGCTGTGCCCGCAGCCTATTTTTGGTACACGGATGACCCTCGCAAAGTCTCGCGCCATTCCGAGTCCGGCGGACGAAGTCGGCCAGCCCCACCCCCCAAGGCTATCGCCCACCCGTTTTTGTGGCCTTTTTCCGCTGGACGAACTTGGCGCCCCGGCCTTCGGGTGGTTATTTTTGGGCGCGGCTTTGCCCGCGGCCTATTTTTGGCACACGGAGGCCCCTCGCAAAGTCTCGCGCCATTCCGAGTCCGGCGGACGAAGTTGGCCAGCCCCACCCCCAAGGCTATAGCCCACCCGTTTTTGTGGCCTTTTTCCGCTGGACGAACTTGGCGCCCCGGCCTTCGGGCGGTTATTTTTGGGCGCGGCTGTGTCCGCGGCCTATTTTTGGCACACGGAGGCCCCTTGCAAAGTTTTGCGCCATTCTGATTCCGGCGGACGAAGTTGGCCAGCCCCACCCCCCAAGGCTATAGCCCACCCGTTTTTGTGGCCTTTTTCCGCTGGACGAACTTGGCGTCCCAGCCTTGGGGCGGTTTTTTTTGGGCACGGCTGTGCCCGCGGCCTATTTTTGGCACACGGGGGCCCCTCGCAAAGTCTCGCGCTTTTCCGAGTCCGGCGGACGAAGTTGGCCAGCCCCACCCCCTAAGGCTATAGCCCACCCGTTTTTGTGGCCTTTTTCCGCTGGACGAACTTGGCGCCCCGGCCTTCGGGCAGTTATTTTTGGGCGCGGCTGTGCCCGAAGCCTATTTTTAGCACACGGAGGCCCCTCGCAAAGTCTCGTGCCATTCCGAGTCCGGCGGACGAAGTTGGCCAGCCCCACCACCCAAGGCTATAGACCACCCGTTTTTGTGGCCTTTTTCCGCTGGACGAACTTGGCGCCCCGGCCTTCGGGAGGTTATTTTTGTGCGCGGCTGTGCCCGCGGCCTATTTTTGGCACACAGAGACCCCTCGCAAAGTCTCGCGCCATTCCGAGTCCGGCGGACAAAGTTGGCCAGCCCCACCCCCAAGGCTATAGCCCACCCGTTTTTGTGGCCTTTTTCCGCTGGACGAACTTGGCGCCCCGGCCTTCGGGAGGTTATTTTTGGACACGGCTGTGCCCGCGGCCTATTTTTGGCACACGGAGACCCCTCGTAAAGTCTCGTGCCATTCCTAGTCCGGCGGACAAAGTTCGCCAGCCCCACCCCCCAAGGCTATAGCCCACCCGTTTTTGTGGCCAGTTTTCCGCTGGACGAACTTGGCGCCCCGGCCTTCGGGCGGTTATTTTTTGGCGCGGCTATGCCCGCGGACTATTTTTGGCACACGGAGGCCCCTCGCAAACTCTCGCGCCATTCCGAGTCCGGCGGACGATGTTGGCCAGCCCCACCCCCCAAGGCTATAGCCCACCCGTTTTTGTGGCCTTTTTCCGCTGGACGAACTTGGCGCCCCGGCCTTCGGGCGGTTATTTTTGGGCGCGGCTGTTCCCGCGGCCTAATTTTGGCACAAGGAGGCCCTCAGAAAACCGCGCCATTCCTAGTCCGGCGGACGAAGTTGGCCAGCCCCACCCCCCAAGGCTATAGCCCACCCGTTTTTGTGACCTTTTTCCGCTGGACGAACTTGGCGCCCCGGCCTTCGGGCGGTTATTTTTGGTACAAGGAGGCCCCTCGCAAAGTCTCGCACCATTCCGAGTCG
>JAUJEM010000032.1:0-12500 GCA_030448935.1 Citrus cavaleriei
TCGAAACCACATTCGTAGGCCGACAATTTTTCTGGATAGGTCGAACTATTAGAAGAAAATAAAAAAGGAAGACCGACTAAGATTAAAGAAACTAGCAGACTAATCACTAAATAGATACAAATAGGTGCAAATTCTAACATCACCACAGCCCTCTTTGTTCTCTCGCTCCTTGCTCGCGGAGCGGCATACCAGAAAAAAAAAAAAAAAGAAAGAAGAAAAAAAAGCACCCCTTCACTCACTCACTCAACCCCAATCCTTCAACTCTAAGTGAATCCCTTACCCGTAGCGATCGAGCCATATCTCGAGATTGTTAATAGCTCGTCTCACTCGCCTATATGGGAGACTTTGGCGAGTCCCATTTCGTTCGATTTGCTCTAGATGGGAGAGCAAAGTGCGTTGGGATAATAGAGGGTTCTCCCTGTCGCTATTAGTATGATTAAAGAGCACCCCCCGTATATCCGGTAAGTTATGAAAGATTCTCCACGGAGAGAACCCATCATCAATCAACGCGGATTCTATTCGTTTCTCAATTCTAAAATGAGACTCTAAAATCTCTAAGAAGGCTGGTAGGTGAGCAGAAGTGTGCTTTCCTACGAAATATAAAGAAAGCCTCCGCGCTAGAATCTGTCTGCGGATAGAATCCTGCAGTAGGGGCGGGTGTTCCGGGATTACCGGGGGAGAGGGGGGTTCAACGGGTACTGTTTCTTGGCCGTGAGGAGGTCCCTCTTGCGCTTGGGCAAGCCAATCCACAATTGGAGGTGAATCGATCTGCCCGTCGCAGAAGGCTAGAGGACTCTGAAAGAAATAAGAATGAAGTAGATTAAACCCTACATTAAGATTTTTATTTGTTTTTTTCTTTTCATAATATCATTTGTTGATTCCCATTGGTTAGAGAACCCAAAGGCAAAGGCGTGATTGTGAAAATGATTTGTTGGAGTTTCAACTGAGCGGCAGAGCCAACGCGACTGACAGATAAGCCGACGTTAATAGCGGGTCTAATTCCGCGATAAAAGAGCTCTGTTTCCAAACAAATTTGTCCGTCAGTAATTGAAATAACATTTGTAGGAATATAAGCCGATACATCTCCAGCTTGTGTTTCAATGACGGGTAAGGCGGTCAAGCTACCTGCACCTGTCTGGTCCGATCGTTTCGCGGCTCTTTCTAATAGACGGGAATGTAAATAGAAAACATCGCCTGGGAAAGCCTCACGGCCTGGGGTACGGCGAAACAATAATGACATATGTCGATATGCCACGGCCTGTTTACTAAGATCATAATAGATAATTAATGCGTGCATTGCTTTATCGCGGAAATATTCCCCCATGGCACACCCAGAATATGGGGCCAGAAATTGCAGAGGAGCTGGATCCGAGGCGGTGGCTGCTACAAGAATGGAATATTCCAAAGCATTCCCTTCTGAAAGAATTTGAACTAATTGTGCTACAGTTGAGCGTTTTTGTCCAACCGCTACATAGACACAATACAATGTCTCACTCTCAGAGGTGGCCCTTGAGTTCATTTCCTTTTGGTTTAATATGGTATCGATAGCAATAGCAGTTTTTCCAGTTTGTCGGTCCCCGATTATAAGTTCTCGTTGACCACGGCCTATAGGAACGAGACTATCTACCGCTTTTAAGCCCGTTTGCATGGGCTCGTGCACAGATTTACGTTCAATAATCCCTGGGGCTTTCACTTCGACACGTCTTCGCTCGTGATCGCTTAGAGCCCCTCTTCCATCAATAGGGACTCCCAACGCGTCGACCACACGCCCTAGCATAGCCTTTCCCGCGGGAACATCCACAATAGAGCCAGTGCGCTTGACAAGATCTCCTTCTTTAATAGCGGTATCACTACCAAAGACAACAATCCCTACATTCTCATTTTCAAGATTTAAGGCTATCCCTTTCACACCGCTGGCAAATTCAACCATTTCCCCAGCTTGAATTTCGTTCAATCCATAAACACGTGCAATCCCATCTCCAACTGAGACCACTCGACCGATCTCATCCACTTGAAAATTCGTGTAAAAGTGGCTAATTCGACTTTCTAATAGAGTGGTTAGTTCCGCAGCTCTGGGAGAAAATTCCATGATTTCATTCAAATTAACATTAACAGAGTTAAGGGAGAATGCCGCTACTATTACTATTAATGAATAATGAAAAGATTTAACCAAGGAAATAACGCACGAAGGCAGTATACACGGCGGAGAGATGCCCGTTTTGCTGGGCATCTTGGATCCATAAGTTTAACATGGATACCACCAACCTTCTTTCAAAAGGGGATCGCGCCGCGTCTTCTTGAATCTGGAAACGACTCATAAAGTAGTTGATGAATTCAAGAGCCTCGGACCTTATGACACGGTCAGGTTCAGCAAGGGGGAATTCGAGAATATTTGAGTGAGCCGATCAGTTGGCTCACTCATTAACAAATTCACTAGTCCCTCTAAGAGATTGGCCTTTAATTCGAAAAAAACTGTAATGTCAAAGAGTTCATTGTTTAGGACATTACAGTAGTCTCGAACGCTGACTGTGTCTTCTAGAAAACCTCTGACTAAGGCTTCGTACTCGCCTAAATTTAATTGTGGCGGCAAGCCTTCAATCAAACGGTTTTCTAGAAGTCGTATCCGTGCAAAAAGTTCCAATTCCGTCTCCTGGTTGAGGAGACGAAATTGGAACTTTAATCAATGAAAAAACTTACTTTTTTTTGTAAGACCAAATGCTATCTCAAAAGAATACAAAATATTGCAAAGCAAACATGGAAAGCACAATCAGTATCAGTACGAGTGGGGGGCCGGAAAGACGAAGAAGAGCTCTTTTAATCCAGCTGGTCAACAGCTGGCTTTTCCGTCGTGCATCCATCTGTATGGGTCTCTAGCAATTGGTGCTCCCGTTCGCACTCATCAGATCTTGTCTCTCCCTTGGCCCTCTTCAATCGGGTGATTACGGCCTGAAGGATCGAAAAATGTGGCTTTTGAGCCTAGGATTTCGATATCGACTTTCATTCACTCCCCACTTGAAAGTCATTTTTAGGTAAAGCATCTCTAGCAGACGCAATCAGTTAATCTGATTAGTCGCTCGGAGAAAGGTAGCGAAGTACGAGTGCTCAATTCTGATTCGATATCTGGGCTTTCTTCTGTTGGAGTGAATCCCGAATCCCTTGCTTGTTCGTTAGCGCTTTAGTTTGATTGCTGCAGCCAACCGTACGTTTGCCTCTTGGTAACGTGATCAGTTCCCAAGTGTCGTTCTTCTTTAGAGCCTCCATTTCTTCTATCATAGCTTTCTTCCACTGAGGATGATTGAGGGCTTATTTTAAATTGGGAGGGTATCTTGGTGGAATAAATCGCTGAAACGAAAGCTTTAAGAGAAGGAATTATTATCGCTTAGCGCTTGTGCTAAGGAAGCTTGATAGGACACAAAGTTATTAATAGGGCGAGAAGTACAATATCTCTTTTCTTTCCTCAAGGCAATAGGTAAATACAGATCAGAAACAACAGAAGGAGGAAGAGAGGAAGTACCTGGATCCAAGGAGGAGTCTTGGTGATGGATTGTTGATTTGACAAATTTTCTTCCTCTTCTTCACATACGTCTTTAATTCCGTGGTTTGCTGACCAAGCTGCTCACTACTTTGAGACTCCCCCTCTTTCGAATCCATATAATTTTCCACTTTAGACATGGGAATATTTTAACTGACGACAGGAAGAACACTACTCTCCTCCAGACCTCCATACTCCCCCTGAGGAGAGTAGGGATCCGAAAGAGTACTACAATTTTCAGAGAAAAGAAATAAGAAAGATTTTCAAAGAAAGTGATGACATCCATGGACACAAATCTTTTATTTGTTTTGGGGTGATAACACTTCTAGCCCTTCTGAGAGCTAGAATACCAAACAAAGACACATTTGAAAGACTTATAATCAAGTTTGTTTCTGAGAGGACTCAAGTCATGAACAAAGCAAACACAACCAAAAACACGAAGAGAAATAGGAAAGACAGGGGTGAGTCAGGTTTCAACACTTGAATAGGAGATTTACCACTTAGAACGGACATACGATTAATCAAATAACATGCAGCTTCTTACCAGTATTAGCTACCTTCATCTCGGTGAGAAGAGCACGGGTAACCTCCAAAGATGCCGATTTTTTCGCTCAGCTACTCCATTCTTGGGGGTATATGGGCAGGTAGTTTGAGAGTCAATCCCTTGTTTCTGCAGATAAGCTTGAAAGTTCTTGGAGAACTATTCTCCCCTTTCTTTTTTCTTTCAAATTCAGTCAGATCTCAAAATCTTAACATTTATACCACACTGAGTTTTTTATCATATTATGAAATAACCGGAAAATAAAAGGAATTATTATTGCTTAGCGCTTGTGCTAAGGAACTTCATTCTTAGATTTCATAAGATAGATGAAAGTCACTCTAGAATAGTCATCAATGAAGGAGACAAAATATTTATAAAGAAAGGAATCGAAATTGACCGATAGCCAATGCTAACAAGCAATAGAAGAGATATTTACAAAAAAGGTTAATATGGGAAGATTTTCCCGTATTCCAGATGCGAGAGTTGCGACAGAACAGAACAAATGAGCGATTGCAACAGATACTGATTCCCCAGCAGGAAGATAGGAAGTATTGAAAGACAGATCGATAAGATATCTTTTTTAACGAATTGCCTGATTGCGACAGCTTATCGAGACTTGTTACTAGACCAAGCAAATTCCCTAGAAGAGAGCTTAAAGAGGGCTGAAGTTTAAGGAAAAGCGGCCATAGAGCCGATCTCTCCCATCAGTCAGACAGATGCGATTGTTAGAGATTCGAGATTACCGGTTGGACCGATTCAAGCGATTGAAAGAGGAAAGACCGATTGATAGAGGTTGGACGGATAACCGTGTTACCAGATGAGCTGCTTTGCTAGACTTGTCTAAAGTTGAATTCACTCCCTAGCCTTGAAAACGATTATGCTTTCGTAATTAGTTCCAGCTTAGCTTCGTCATGCCCACCGGAAGGAACGCCTTCACTCACGCCAACAACAACAACAACCTCTGCTTAAGCAGCCTACCTTGAACCAGCGAAAGTGAAAATCACATTTCTTTGCCTGAGAGAGAAGAGCGTCAGCCCGCACGGTCCCTGTGAGCAGCGGATTGCTTCCGCGTTGAGCCCTTGGCACTGACCTTTGAGACATCGTTCCCGTAGCACCTTATACCTGACCTTGGAATGTCACTCTGCCTCACAAAGATCGTCTCTCTGGCACTTCCGCTTCCGGGGTTGGGTCAAAGCTATCGGTCGATCTCGTGGCGAGCCTTCCCCACCTACCTTACCTGGACCACCGTTAGCCCACCAACTTCCTTTGCAACCTGAACGCCCAACAACTTCCACTTCCACTGGGACTTGACCACCAACAGGCACTGGCTCACCTCACTACGCTCCGAAAGCTTCACCGTACTTTTCAGTTCAGCACGCCACTACTAGTTATTAAACCCCTTTGGGCATGGTCGGGGTACCTTTATCTCTCGTTATCAATTGAATCAGTCAAGAATACAATCAAGCGTTTATCGCCTTTGATCGCTCCCGGCTCGCTTTCGGGGCGAGCCTGCACTCTCGCTTCTCACTCGCCTACGAAAGAAAGCAAAAATACTAGACTCGACTTTTACACCTGCGCTTCCTCACCTGCCTCTCCACTCGTGCCTACTTTCACCAACCGTCCCCTACTCCATCCCTCTGCTTGGCTCTAGCCTTGTCCGGACCTCCACCTCTCTGAGTTCTCGCCCCCTGAGTTGCGTTCTTTGTCTCGTCCATCTGAGGCCGACGGCTTGTAAATCATACCCTGATTGGATCGACCGAGTTCATCAGTTTCCAAAGGGGTATAAGGTGCCTGAGTTTGTTCTCTTTTCCGGTGAGGAGAAGAAGTCGACTATTGAGCATATAGCTCGGTTCTCGGTCCAGTGCGGGGAAGCTAGGTCCAAGGACTACCTCAAGTTGAGGCTCTTTGCCAACTCTCTTACTAAATCGGCCTTCCCCTGGTATATGAACATCCCTCCAAACTCTATTAACAGTTGGTACGATCTGGAAAGCAAGTTCCATGAGCAATTCTATAGGACAGACCCAGACATTCAAGTTGCCAATTTGGCAAGATTGACTCAGCTCCAACGGTCGAATCGCGAGGTTTAGGAAGCTTTACCCAGACTAAGGGGTACGTGACTCTTACGCACTACGGGTTAGTGACTCGTTAACACTCCCCGTTCCGTGGGCTCAAGAACTCGATGCTGATGAAACTCCTGCTTTTAGCGACTCGGTTCCTATTACAGACAGGTGGCAGCTTCCCATGCAAAGCTTAATCGTTAAGTTTTGTCAATAACCGTTTTTACGCCTGGGTGGAAAGTCTAGAGCCGCTTTAGGTGGTAACCATACGGGCACCGCCTCTTGACCTCTCGTGTAAAGTATATTAAACTCGTTTTACCCCACTCTCGCTTCTACGCTCCTAACGCCTAGTTGTGTAAGCCAACAAGTGAGTTTTGCTTACGTGACACAAGACAGATTGAAAGCAAAGGTAAAGCCGTCCAGTGATCAAGTAAAGGTTACGAAGTGATTAAATTGAACGTACGAGCGAAACGAAATACTTGTTTATATCAATATAGATATAAATGGAGCGAGAATCGGGAGTTGATATTGAGAAACGGAAGAAAGGCCGTGGATCCCTGATAGCCTAGTTGCTTCGAGCCTAACCCCTTGCTTGCAACAGAAACAATACCCGGAGAAAAGTTTCTACGCCTGTAAAGCCATTGCCCCTACGCCAAGCCCCGAAATAAAGAAGGAGGTTAGCCATCACGGGAAGTGCAGTAAGTTATCTAGGATATGATAGATAAAAATGGAAGGAGCGACCCTTGGACCTATAACCTTACCTTTTTGGGGCTCACTCCTTTCCTACTCGCTTGATCTTGATGACCAAGGACTAGAAACGAAAAGCTAACTTCCAACCCTTGGAAAAACCTGATTCAAGACTTGCTGTACTCACTTTGATGTATTTTTAATATAAATTATAACTAGCTTAAGGCTTGCTAGAACTCGTAACACAGCTTATAAAGAATACAAGATAAGATCTCAAGTAAGAGTAAGAGACTTAGTCTAAGAAAGGAAAGTCATTTCGTGAAATGGGATTCGTAGCCAGCAAGCAATAGCATCCTGTTGTTATAGAAGAAATGAAATTGCATAAAAAAAATAAGGACCTCGCTCGAAAGCGAAACGAAATGGGGGACACTATCGGGTATGCCTGACAGAGAGAATTGCTTGCAACGCAACTACAAGCCCAGATGACTAATGGAAGGAAGAGCTTCTGGCTATCGAGAAAGCCCTGCTTGAAGAAAAGGCTACTTCCTACTGCCCTACCACCAAGAACAGATTCTCGCCATCTATTTAGAGGGGAACTTCTTATGAAACAACGCAGCTCCTAGTCCGACAGTTCGCTCTGCGCCTTAAGAGAAAGAGTTCCGGCATACTACTAATTGATTATTTGGCCGTTTGGGATCGGAACAACCTGGGGAAAGTTGTCTTCCTACATAACCTACCTCCCGGAAGAAGGTATCAGATCTATGTAGTTCTCGACCCCTTTTGTTAAACCAGTTCCTGTGCCTGGGATTCATTCCAGTCTGTAAAGTGAAAGTAATCTGGTGGATGGGGCCCGCCTCACCATTCCCCTTCTCCAAAAGCAATCAACTAAGAAAAATCACCATGAAAAAGGCCTGCCTTTCAGTACGTGAAAGAAGTTCTGCTCTTTACGTGAAGTAAGTGCTTTCTCTTTCACTGTCTTACTTTGGCCCCTCTCCTGACCGAAAAAAGGATTCAATCCAGCCCCAAGCGTACCAGGGGCTACCCTGTTTACCGGATCCTTAGAGGTCTGCCCGTCCGGCGTCGGTACCTCGCATTTTGTAATTAGGGCGGCACCCCGGTTTTCTGAGTGCCACCTTCACAATAATAAGCAGGCGGCCTACCCGCTTTCCTTTCGGTCAGCTGCCCCTCAACCGCGTTAGGGTCTTCCTCATCCATAATCCAAGGCCACTGTTTGATTGAAGTATTTGATATTGTGGAAGGTCCTCTACCTCATGAAATAAATATCAAATATCCGGTCTTTTTTTTTTTCGAGAAGGTCCCATATGCGGGGATAGATGGAGGTTCTATCGGCCTCCTCGTAACTTGGCCATGGTCTTTTCCAAACATTTTGAAAAATGTCTTCCATTTCTTGCCGCGTCCGAAGGGGGGAATCGAGCCTCAAAGCATCCACGATTTCTCCGTCGCGAATCCGTCCGATATTCCCTTGTGGATCAATTTCTGCTAATCTTTCGTGTACGGCTCTAATTATTTCAGTCTTCCAAAAGCTTCGCAGTTCGCCCGAGAGAAAGTCCAAGCTCTCCTTCTGCTCGGTGTTGGGAGAACTATCAATGGCGGGAGTGGACGTGGAAGTAGATGGGGACGAAAATTGTGACGAAGGGGAGAAATAGTCTTTTTCTGAGCTTGAGGCATGATTCTCAAGAGAAGTAGAACCAGACGAGGACTCGGGGCGGGAGGAAGACTCCAAGGGAGGAATACTTATTTCCCCGGATTCTCCGCCTGAATGGACATTCGAATTCGACCCAGAACAAGAAACATTCAAAATCAAAGTGGATAAGGCTGTTGTCACTAACGAAGAAATAGCATGCGCTCAAAGGGCAAGCAGCATTGATCGCTAACAGCCTACTTATAGTCAACTGTGGCCTAAAGTAGGAACTAGATCTGACGCTACAATCCATAGAAATTTCATATGGGCGTCGTCATACTGGGAGTGGGGTCGGGGTCTGCTGGGTCTGGGAGCTGTATGAATTGGACTGTCTCTCTCTTCTTTTATCTATCATCATGGGCCAAAGCCCAATCTTCACCAGCCATGCCGTGTTCTCTTGGTGAGTACTCCATGCCTTCTATCTTGATGCATACCTGCTGCTGCGATCGCTCTGTCTGAAACGAATACTCCCGTCCGCTTGCGCTGCGCTTTCGTCTCGGGGTGTGAAGTTGAAGTGGCGCGACTGACTGCTTCGCCTAACTCAGATTCGAATTGATACTAGTCTGTCTTCATTCTCAGGTCTGTCATTGCCTGCCAAGAGTGGACGGATTGGCTGTCGTGGGCCCACTAAACCCTCGCCCCTTGGGGCCTGGGGAGGCAACCTTAACGGCGTAAGCACCTTTCTATCAACTCAAGGCAGGAAATGCGCATAGCCAAGATGGAATTGACTCTAGTAGACCACTACTCGATGGTGGAACACGGGACTTGTAGTAGATGACTAGTCTGTCTTCAACCAATTATCATATATAGAGAGTCGTGTCATTGCGTAGAGAAATGGCCACTAAGAGAATGATCTCTTTGACATAGCTTGTCAATCAACAAAGCGGCGGGACCAATGAGCCTACATAGCACCCACTGGCATTTATGTCGGGTCGTAGTCCGGTATCCTTCGGGCGCTGTAAGAAAGAAGATGCTATGTCTCTGTTCTCATTCCCCATGGGGCCATGAACTACGTGATAGAACCAGTCTTTCTTCTATACTTATAGTCTTCCTCAAAGAAAAGGTGGAACACCGTCTTTGTAGCTGTTTACTACGCCTACTTCATGTATACTAGCGCGCCCTTTTCTCGCGCACACCGCCCGCGGCGGAGGTAGGTACGGCCGATACCTAAATACGGGTGTCTTATCCATAGGATCTTTTCTAAAGGAATAAGAAACAAATAGAAGAACATAACATATAAGGCTATTTCTATTTGACCCACTACGGTCGTGACAGGTTGACCATTGTCGTCAACTAGGGAGACTTCAGTCAGCTCCCCGCCAATGAAAGCAGGTGACTGTTCCAACTGAACTGGATCAGGTGCACCCATTGGACGCTAGAGCCAATGTTCTACACACAGAAGGACTGCACTTAAAAAAAAAAAGAAAAGAGTTTTCTACCAGTGTATATCGAGAAGCCATGGCCCAGCGACTTGCTGAAATTAACGTTGAAATACAAAATGTAGAAAATGCTCTTCGAAATACTCGAAGAATGTTAAATGGTTTCTTGAGGCATCTTCCCCACCCCAGCCAACCCTTTCCTCAGCTGATGCCGACATGCTTCTTTTAACTAAGATTCCATTCTTCGAAACAGAAGGCCGGCCAGCCCATAGGTTATATAATATATGTATAAACCACAATAGACGGGGTCTTCTGAGCTCCCTTTGAGGCTAATTCGAAGAAGAAAAGCAGATTCCGTATCATGGGGATGGTCCAACCGGGTGAACCAATTCTTATCCTTCCCCTCTCACCGCCCATGTTTGCAGAGACGAAAGGGAATCGGTCACCCGGTTGATAAGATGTATTTCTTTGGTAAATTCTTTTTAAAATACCCTTCCCTTAAAAAGAAAGAGAAAGAAAAATGATACTTGGGATCGTCCTTGAGTTGCCTGCAGGTAAACAAGCGGTTGGTTGAGGTTTGGATGGAGTCTCGTTTAGTCACTCGCTCGGGTGTATAAAGTATCTAGCTGATGGGTCGATTTAAAGGCATAAGGCTCGACTTGTAGCAAAGAAGGGGTATGCCCAGAAGCTCCTTCGAAATTATCACAGGAATAAGTGCACAGTTGCGCCCTCAAAGTGAATTTGATGAAGGCCTACGACACAGTTAGATGGGACTTTGTAGGCGTAGTCCTGAACATCCTGGGCTTTCCGGAGAGGGTAGTGCAATGGATCAGGGAATGCATCTCCACTCCTCGGTTCTATATAAGCATTAATGGGGAGCTGAATGGTTTCTTTCCTGGGGAGAGAGGGTTGAGACAGGGCGACCCTATGTCGCCATACATCTTTGTTTTGGTTATGGAAGCATTTTCTGGGCTGCTGTCCTATATGGCAAACCGAGGGAGATTTAGATTCCACTGGCGGTGTCCTTCAATCAAGGAGAGATCTACTTCAGTCTATTTCCAGGTAAGGCAGTGGTTTCTTTCTACTCGACGAGGACTATTCTAGTGAATGAATGGAGTGATGACTAGAAAGGGTTTCCCCTAATGTACCGGAT
The DNA here is from genome assembly GCA_030448935.1 of Citrus cavaleriei. Taxonomy (NCBI): domain Eukaryota; kingdom Viridiplantae; phylum Streptophyta; class Magnoliopsida; order Sapindales; family Rutaceae; genus Citrus; species Citrus cavaleriei. Next base: position 11,052 of record JAUJEM010000032.1, read on the forward strand.
CCTACCTAAGAGGGCAGTACCTTCCTGAAATCTAGGGCTCAACAAGCCACTAATTGTGTAGACGTGTCTGCTTTTCCGCTCAGAAAGGATGGGATTCAATTCATTGTCAAACAAACTGTTCCTGCTCGGCCCTTCACCAACATCCTCCTCTCTACCCTGAACTCCTAGACCGGAGAATAGCTTTCTTGATCTACAAACTTAGGATTCTACAGAATATTCCATATTACCTGTCCCATTCGTTGGATACACGGAACACAAACTTAACCTTCAAGTTCAGATAGTGAGAGAGTGAACAAGAAGCAAAAATTCTATTAATTAGATTCCGCTATCAAGAGAAGGAATACCCGGCAAAGTCCCATATCCTCATGTGCTTTGGGATTCCGTTTGATCTGGGCTTGTCTTGCATTACTTGCCTTGTTTTCTGGAAAAGAAGTCTTCCATGCCGGTTCCCGTCCGGCCTTAGACTAACTCGCAGTCAGACAGGTTCGTGAGATCATAGTCTGATTCTTCAGATCCTCGCTTCCATCCCACTAGACTAGAAGGAGGACCAGCAAGAAGGAATCAAAGGTAATAAATAGCTTTCTCTTCCCCTCACTACGGGATTCAGAAAAAGAAAGAGGGTCGACGAAGTTGAGTTCAATGCTTTAGTTAAGGTAATTTCTTACTTCGGACCCTTGTAGCTCTGCTTCCCCACGGAGCGGTAAGGGAGGACAGGACCTATCCGCGATGGCGAAGGTTGCTTTTAGTCCGTTTTGTTCAATTCCACTTGCAAATGAGGTGAAAGTTCTTGCTCGAGTTCTGGAGTGAGGCAGTTAGTTTATTAACTGAGTGAGGGAATATGCAATATTTGAAGGTTTGCGCACCTCTCTCTATTGTGAACATCTTTGATACCTTGTTAGAGGTTCAGGTACGGAAATTAGGATATAACCCACCCAGAGAAATGAAAAGGATCATAAGAAGGACCAAAAGAAAAGGGCGGTTCCACAACATTGAGGGGTGGCAGCGGTTGTTAGATCCGTTCAGTCGAAAACCTCACCCGAGGGCCACGTCCTGAACTCATAAACCAATCTCTCTTTTAATGACATGTCTTTCTTCACTCTTGACTGCACTCGATGACTGCTAACCCGGATCTGTGGACTGAGAACGGCTACCTACACTGTGGAATGCATCCGTGTTCTTGCTCCTATGCGTATGCTGATTTGGCGTTTGGCGGGTGATTCAACGTATTCGGATGCCCTATATCCCTGACTCGGCTGATTTTGAATGGAATGCCTTCCCTACCGATAACCCTTTCAAAGGAAGATTCCTTTTCGGCTGACTCTCCATTGGCTGATGATGATACTTCTCCTCAAACCGCTTCTTCTGTTTGCTGCTCTTTAATCATCAACCTCGATCTCAACCAGGCCAGGATGGTTGTCTGCCCTTTCATTCCTTTGATGCCTTTCTATG
>JAUJEM010000032.1:17500-30000 GCA_030448935.1 Citrus cavaleriei
ATCCACGAACCACTCCAGGAGGACTCATTGGATGGGGCAGGTGGTGCTTGCTCCGGAAGCCCCTGCACTGTCCCCACACTCAAGACTATCGGAAATAAGGCGGTCAAATCCAGACCTACGTGGGAAAAGACGTAGATCCGGATCAAAGATCCTAAGAAAGAGACTCCCAAGAACAATAAGACCGACAAAAGAACTCTAAGCGAAAAACCCTGCAAACGCAAACGACAAGAATAAAAACGATATAGAAAGATGAAGCCGAAAAGAACCATCGCAAATAGAATCAAAAAATTGCCTGTGATTATAGCGGTTCCTTCTGATCCTAGAAAACGTCCGAAAAAACCTGCTACGGAACTACCTAGCAGGGGCAAAAATACGATAAGTAGATACATAATTTCGAGTGTGATCAGACAACCAAAAATCAGACAATGAGAGAGCGGCTGAGTGATAGATTGATCGACGTTCGGAGAACGCTCGACCGAAGGAATTTTGCACAAGGTGAATTGTAAGCCCCAACGACTTCGGAACGAGCATTTTCGGGGACTAGCCCGCTTCCCATTACTCAAGAGGGCAGTCCTCTTTCATGTGGAATCGTTTTAGATCGTACCCAAGCCCGCCTCCACTTTCTTATGTGAAAGAGGTCTTGCTTTATGAGACTGAAACCTTCTTTTCTTTCTTAGATCGGAAGACGAATGAGATCAAAAAGGCCATCATTGGGGCAAACGATGCAATAGCTTCGGTTAGAGCAAAGCCCAAAATGGCATAACCAAATGATTGTTTAGCCAATGATGGATTTCGTGCCACGGAATGGATCAAAGAACTGAACACGTTTCAATACCGACAGCAGCTCCCGCTGAAGCAATTGTAGCAGCTCCGGCACCCATTAATTTTGCACCTTCTAACATCTCGGGTTGAGAATTCTCGTCACGCTTTTTCATTCACGATTTTTTGTTATGGATTTCTCGTCGATTCTTCCCCTCGTTCCTTTTCTCTTGGGCATCGTACTTGGTTTGCCCACGTCTTTTCGATCTTGTACCCACGGCACTGAACACCAACCCAATCTCGACGAAAAAAAAAAGAAAAAATGTGCGCAACTGCATCAACAATGTCTTCTTCTTGCCGCAAAGGAAATGCATGAGTGAAAGACTCTTTCAGAATTCTGAAAGATTTCTTTTTCGTAGAAAAATGAAACAATCTTATTCAAGCTTTCTGGACGTCTTTCTACGCGTAAAGCTTTAGATTCATAGATCGGTCGTTCCAGATGTGATGTTGCAAGCCGCCGATCCGCGCAACCAATATCTGACGCGAGGCCAGTTCTTCTTTATACGATTACGATAAAGATCGAGCCGATTAGTAAGCCTTGCCCTGTTGATACGCTAAAGCATAGCAGCTCGAGAACTCACAAACTGAAGAGCTCACGTCACGAATTAAAGATGCTACGTGACGCTTCATATGCGGATACAAGGGCCCAGCCCATTATGATTAGGGAAGGCTCCTTTTTTGTTTGCTTGATGAGTCAGGTTCCGCCCATTCGACTGGCAAAGTTCATGAGCTGGTGTTCTCTAAATGTACCAAGTCTTATGTACTCTAGCAGTAGTGGGCGAAGCAAGGGATGGAGCTAGTTCAAAAGGGAAGTCAGCTCCTTTAATACCAGTAGTCCGAAAGCTTTAGTCAGAAAGGGAAGTCAGGAAGATATGAAATATCTGTAACAGGAAGTCGTGTAAGGCGGTGGTGTTCTCCTTTGTTCCTCTGTCCTAGTCATTTCGTGGTCTAGTGAGCCCTCTTAAGCCTCTTCTTCGTAATCAAGCCGAAGCAAGGATGATGCTAACCTATAAGTGTAAAGAAAGGGGAATTCGTTCTGAGAAGTGTTGTGCTAAGTCTGGCATCTGCCTTACCTTTCTTTGCGGGAAATTGCTCAAATCTCTGACTTCGATTTAACGCTGGTGAAAAACTAAGACTTTCTTTCAGTGAGCTATTCCCTTTCACTCTATTCAACTCGAGTTTGTACCTATCGTACCTATCTATCGAGCCTGCCCTGGTCAATCTTTCCCGCCCTCTCCACTGGAAAATCCAATACAATATAAGTAAAGACAAACGACTACTCGGAAAAAAGACTAATTCCACTTCCTTTTCATTTCAGTTCACGGATAGCTATCCTATCTAAATGAACGAACTCTTCCTTCCTAGCGGGACTCATAAAGAGGAGAAGACAGCAAGCAGCCTCTTAGTAGCTGCTCTTTGTGACGAGAATCTCATTGGTTATCGAATCGCTTGCCTTTCCCTTGATCGAGCAAACCCAAAACCAGTTTTCGACGAGAACCTCATGGGTAGTGCTCATAAACTTGAAAGTGACTATCAGTGCAGCCACATGGCTAGCTGTCTAGCGGAAAGGGCTCCTTCCTTCCTAAAAATAATTCAAGATGGCCAGCAAATGAAGGGGAGCAGCAGCGGCTGCCCGCATCCCACCTCCCTGAGACAACGGGCAACTTACCTCTTTCTCACTTCTGCCCGTAGGGGAAATTGAAGAGAAAATGAAATGCATCCTACTAACGTCAGTTAAAAGTACATCCTACTAACGCAAGTTTGGTTTGTTTGCTTGTCCACTTTCCGGAATGATTTATATTGATTGAGACCAGAAGAATGTGATTTAACGCTCGCTAGCTGTTGAAAGTTTCGATTTAGTTCCTGGATCGAGGCAATATTGATTGATTGATTCTTTACTTGACTTGCACTGACCCCAGGAAGAAAAGAATAAGATTCTTGAGCTGTCAGAGCAGAGGAGATTCCAGTCAGAAAAGGTCCTACTAACTCAACTTCTAAGCTTGAAGGTGAAGGGGGGCTTTGCCCTCCCGGTATCAATGGATGATGCTAAAAGCAACCTGAAGCTGGTGAGCTTGTTACGACTGAAATCGGTGATTCCTCGTTCACTGCTGATTCTTCTATTCCTGCAGTTCTGGATGAATAAACCAACCCGCCATAAAAGAATCCTGCCCGACGGGAATGTGTGGTATGCTAAGGTGGAGCCTCCTTCTTCAACAGCCAAGTCACGAAATACCGAACCCAAATCCGCTCCTTGCCCCAAGGGCAAGGGATAAGGCGGCCTCGTTCCCGGAGTTCCTACGGTAGCTAAAAGAAGGGTTATTGTCGTTGCTAAAGGCAGAGTGCCGTAGCCACCCATAAAAGAAGCCGGCTTCCCCTTCATCCAGTGATCAAAAGCAAATATCCACGAAACCCGCTAAGGAAAGGATTTGGGAGAGAAAGAATAGCTATCCAGTTCAGCTAGCGAGGAGCAACTTATTTACTTCTCACTTTCAGCTCTATCTCTATACTATATTAGTAGATGTCACTTCCTCTTCCTTCTCACCTCTCATTCCTTTTCTGACCTACGGCACTGAACGTCAACCCCTCTGATAGAAAGTCAATGAGCGCGGTGCAACAAAGCTTCTAGTTTCGGTATCTCTCCCGTGGGTATACCCTTCAATAGTGAGTATCTCTCTCGTGAAGTAAGAATTTCTAATATGAGCTGAATCCACTACTGGAAAGGCAGGAGGGCGAAGACGAAGTAGGGTTGAGTCTCAGGAAGCGTTTAGGCCGGGTTCGAAGCTTTCTTCAAAGACAGGTACAGTAGCAACTTCAATCTCAGGGGAATAAAATGGATAATCAAACTGCTAAGGTGAGTTTACTCTCCCTTTAGGGGATGGAAGTTGACTTACAAAGAAAAAGGGTATAATTATAATATTTTTCAGTCTCAGTGCTTTCTTTAGTCAGGGAATTTGCTTGTTGCTCAAGGGAAGGATCTATGTAATAATAGTGAAATAAGGATTCTTCTAAGCGCTGGAGTCCGAAGGGTCCGAAGGAGTGGTATCAAGCCTGCTCGTAGCTCACCCGTAACCCGTAAAGTAGGCAATATGTAATATTGTAGTAGGAGCCTCTTACTCCATCCGAAGAGGAGAATCTCTATTAAGCTTTCTTTTTCTTCTCAGCCCAAGTTCAAAGACAGCTCGCTCAGTCGAACCGAACTTCGAATCCAATAAATCCAATGTATCATAGAAGGATAACCTGTGAGTTAGGGATGATGTAATTAAGAAGGATAAGCTGTGAGCTAGGGTAATATTCCATATTAGAACAGTTCAGCAAAGACAGGTTAGAATGGTAATCTAGATAGGTAGTTTGCTCACGAGCTGCAATCAATAGAAAGGGATCCACCCTAAAGAAGAGGATCGGATCCACCTGAAGTAGTCAAGTCCCAATCAATGGAAGATGTGGACTCTTTCCGACCCACGAGCCATGAAGATTGAATATGTGGAGTCCAAAAGTGGAAATCCATTAGTGGCATGAGAAGAAGTAGGGACGGGACTGAGGGAAGTCATTCCAGGCAAGAGAGCCAATCAGGGAAATCCTCCCGGTAGAAGCGAATAGACAGAAGTAGGAAAGAAATTTGGAAAATATCTTAATCAAGATCAGAAGGCGAGATAGCAGTGTTCATTCAGGCAGGGGTTTCTACGAAAGACCCGATTGCTGACTCTTCTAGTGTTGTGTTCACCACGGGGATTGAACATCAGGGGAAGAGGAGATGAAGATTGGGGTTCACCAGGCAAGAACGAGAGGTCCGTAGTGTGACAGGCTAGGTACGCCGCTCACCTGTATCAGTTATGGGGGTAGAAACTGAAAGATTAGAAAAGGGATTAGACGCAGAAGAAGAATCTTATGCTGGGCACAGTCCTATTGATGTTGATTCAATTGAAAAGCAGGCTACCCATAGTTATAAAACAAACTCCTCTCCAGGAAGACGAAGGTGGGTTCAGGAGTGAAAGGTAAGCGAAGCGTACATGAAATATCGTAAAAATGTTATAACTATCTCTTTCTCTTTACTAGGAGCTGCTTGCCCAGTCAGAAAGCTAGGATCAGTCTCTGTCCACTCTAAGGTAAGGAAGCCCCGTCTCAGGCGAAGGTTGCTCCGTATTCTCTTCTTTCATAGAGCCTCTCTCCGTGGAGGAATGAATTCAGGTAACTAAGCGCAAGGAATGAATGAGCTCATCTCGTTAAGAATGAGGAGCGAATGATCAAATCAAGTTCCAATCTCAGTCTAAGTTACCCAAGATCCAGTAAATATAGGAGGAATTTCTAAGATAGGTACGTTGTCAGCGAGGGTAATATGGAATATTACTTAAAATAGGCGATCAATTCCATGTGAAATGAAAGGGGCAAGCCCCGTCTCAGTCGTCGAAGGGATAATGTAATTATGTTCTTTTATCCCCTGTTCTAGGCGCAATTCGTGGGCAAAGGCAAAGGGAGAGGTAAGCGTAGGCCTTCTCAGTCGAAGGAGAAACGGAATCTAGGACGGGATTGGATTAAGGGCTTTCAAGCATGGGTAGAAAGGTCCTCTTAGGTGTTAATCCGCACGGGACGATTGATTAGGCAAAGATGATGCTAACGGACCAGGCCCAGGAGAGGAGATTTCCGCTGTGAACGCTATCTCAGAAGCTCAGGCTGTTGCACGCCTTACATCTCAGATTGCATCTTCGCCTCCACGAAAGAAGAATCCAATAAGTCAAGTTCCATGGGCATCCTCCGAAGTATCATCTCAATCCGGCGCTTTCTAAGGGAAGGCTTTAGCTTTCCAATCGTAGGCCTGGGCCTTCTTGACCCTTTCTCGGAGAGGCAACCGTCTTGTCTTAACTGTCCCGAGCTACCGTTGTGGGTTGTGCTCAGTAAACGAGTTGTCCTAAATGCCCCAGCAGTCGCAGTAAGCTCAGGCGAAGTTTCAAGCAAGTTCCTCGCACCTCACCTAACCACTCTATTTCTCCTAGAAGGCAACGTGATAAGCAACTTGACTTCTTTGATCATTTGAAAGAGGCCCGGGGTATCAGTCAAAGAAATGTTCATAATCCGCTTTCAAATAGGCCCTGGTAGCTTGCTTCTTTTATCTATCTGCTTAGTCTCAGTTCTCAGACAGGTAAGGTTAGTTTACTTCTCGACCAAAGGGAGAGGTAATATATAATAGGGCTCGACCACCGGGAGAGGAAGTGAAGTAGGGAAGCTCAGTAGGGTTAGGGAGTGAAGTACTCTAGTAGCTCGCCAGGGGAAAGCTCAATAGATAGTAAGGGTAGTTTTTAACTAGCAATTCAGGATTGAAGGTTTTGACCTTTCCGAGAAAAATCCCTTGTTGGGATGGTACAGTCAGTAAGAATGACATGATACATGAGCAAGTAGGCGTTGATCTTTTTATCATCTTTCTTGCTGGCCCGTAGATTTGATCGCCAGTTTCCGGCGGTGTCTAATCGCATCGGTACGGGATTCCCTATGCCCCTCCTCTTTTCTTTGGTATAGTTGTAGTTAGTTTCTCACACAGGAAGTACGACTCAAACTGAGCTAAAGGTAATGACCTGGGACACTGCCCTTTCCTTTCATATTCATAGTAGCAAATCGGAGCTCGCCAATCAATCTTTGACCGATAGGAGAGGGCTTTAGTGCTGTAGCACCCAATTGTGGCTCTTCACGGCTTGCAAAGCGTGCTTTACTTGGCTCCTTGAAGAGTTTGATCAGCGAGGATTCAACCAGTGAAGGCTCGACGCAGTTGAGAAGAAATGCTCTCTAGCCCGGCAAAGGGGATATCAAGATTCACGTGCGAAGGGACGAGCGAAAGGCTTCCTAGCTTCCTAGTAGGAAGCCTGGTATAAGAAAGAAAGTAGAGCTAGGCAAGGTCTTCTGTGAGTGAACGAGATGAGGATCAAAGAAAATCGAACTAACTGTGATAAGCAAAGCGGTTCATTTTACCATAAAAGCAGAAAGAAGGAAAGAGAACAGATGAAAGTTCGCCCAATGGAAGCGAGTGACTCAAGGTATGCCATCGCTCTTCTCTCTTGACCTGAGACTCGGACCTGAGACTAGGTTGGGGGAGTTCAGTGAGCGAGGAGAAGAGTCGGTAGCTGTTAAAAAGAATCAATTCAATCAGCTCCAGAGCTAGGAGTTCTATGTCTAGGTTGAGGATTGAGGAGAGTCCTTTTAGTTAATCTTAGCTGCTACCCTACTTATCCCAGCTCTAAAGGCAGCTACTGATTCGATAGCTCAAGTTGAGTCGACTGTGATTCTTCTTGTTCCGCTGTGAATGGTCTCGTTATCGTATGAAGTCCTTTTCCCGGCTTCCATACCTTCTTCTTAGTCTTCGGCTTTCACTGGATTCACTACTCTAAGTGAAGGAACCCGAGAGGAAGAATCCGATCTTTGAAGGGGAAGAAAAGAAAGGATGCCATTTAGCTGTTGGAGTAAAGGCATTAGGAGATTAGGACTCAGGGCATGGCATTAGATTAGGTAAATGCTCTTTTGAACGAATCCTAAGAAGAAGCTGCAATTGGAATGCTTTCAATGGCCAGAAGGGAGGAGAGAGATATGACAGGCCCAGAAGATGGGGGCAAATAAACCGAATCTGGTGAGGTCCGAGTGGACGGCTGTGCAGAAGAGCCTGGGCGGTCCATAAACTATCGAGAGAGAGTAGCTGGGTCCGTAGAAGGAGGTGAGCGAGGGTGGACACCCGCAAAAGAAAAGGTAAGACAGTCTCGTCAAAAACAACATGACCGAGAGGTATAAACTCGGGCCGTAGAGGGATCCAAGCAACGGTAGTCTGGGTGTGAACGTATTAACTTAGAAGAAGTAGAATATCACTTAAATACTTAAAGAGTAAGAATGGTGGCTTTTCAAGAGCGAGATAATTAGAGCATGCAGCCTATAATGGAGACAGAGATATAGAAAGTGTGCAACGAGGGATCTTTCTATTTCTAGGTAGGCAGTCTTCATTATTATCTTAAATAAGGTAGTAGGTAGTCTTTACTTAACTCGACCTTCAGACGCCCAAAACTCCCATGCCTTTCTTGGTTGGACCAAGGCGATTTCCGACAAGTCTTTCTTGATTTTTAGAGCAAGAAGCGGAACTACAAGAAAGCTTTCTTTACCATTATGATTATTAATCTTTTTGCTTTCTGTTTCTGTTTTTCTTCTCCTTCTACTTTTACGGAAATATGTAACAAAATTTATCTATTACTCCGTGCGAGTAATAGAGAATTGCCACCCCAATGGCCTCTCAAAGACTTTACGGAGAGGGTTATTGGGGGGCCAGAGGGAGTTGTAAATCCCGATACCTTAACCTTTATCTTAAAGGATCTGAATCAGTATGATTTTGATAGTGTGTATTGGCACAATGCTGCGGACTTGCATAGCCTAATGACTTACAGCCAATTTGAGGAAATTGGCAGCCCCCTTGAGCAATTTTCCATTATCCCATTGATTCCTATGAAAATAGGAAACTTGTATTTCTCATTCACAAATTCATCTTTGTTTATGCTGCTAACTCTGAGTTTGTTCCTACTTCTGGTTCATTTTGTTACTAAAAAGGGAGGAGGCAATTTAGTCCCAAATGCTTGGCAATCCTTGGTAGAGTTTATTTATGATTTCGTGCTGAACCTGGTAAACGAACAAATAGGTGGTCTTTCCGGAAATGTGAAACAAAAGTTTTTCCCTTGCATCTTGGTCACTTTTACTTTTTTGTTATTTTGTAATCTCCAGGGTATGATACCTTATAGCTTCACAGTTACAAGCCATTTTCTCATTACTTTGGGTCTCTCATTTTCCATTTTTATTGGCATTACTATAGTGGGATTTCAAAGAAATGGGCTTCATTTTTTAAGCTTCTTCTTACCTGCAGGAGTCCCACTGCCGTTAGCGCCTTTTTTAGTACTCCTTGAGCTAATCTCTTATTGTTTTCGCGCATTAAGCTTAGGAATACGTTTATTTGCTAATATGATGGCCGGTCATAGTTTAGTAAAGATTTTAAGTGGGTTCGCTTGGACTATGCTATGTATGAATAATATTTTCTATTTCATAGGGGATCTTGGTCCTTTATTTATAGTTCTTGCATTAACCGGCCTGGAATTAGGTGTAGCTATATTACAAGCTTATGTTTTTACGATCTTAATCTGTATTTACTTGAATGATGCTATAAATCTCCATTAAAGTGGTTATTTATTTATAATTGAACAAAAGCGAGTCTGAATGGGTATACTTAGTCGTGGAGCATTCCGAGTATTTGCTTTAGGGATCGTTCCTGCGCATCTGCTTCCTTTATAGCAATTATTGCTCCGGTTCCAGAAGGTATAGCTCTTGCCTCGACTTCTGCTTCTTTGCTTTTGCACTAGGTCCGGCCCTGCTACCGCTGCTTGCTCGATGCCATCCCAGCACGGCTACTAAGTTAGGTTAGTCTTCTGAGTGCAGTGAAGAGGCTCTTCCAAGAGAGGCCCAACTAACGGTAACCATCGAATGATCTTCTTAACGCGATTCCGATCTATCTGCTGACCGCTGTCAGTTGACCGATCGACCGAAGGGGTGGCCGGATCCGAACTCAGGATGAATGGATAGCTTTGAATCTTAGCATGCACTCGAGAAAGGAACCACAGACAAGTTATTCTTTCTCCTATGTTACCGCCTATTTCGATAAGATAGGGATGGACAAGCTCTGAGAGAGAGCTATACCAAACCAATTGTATGGATTTCGTAATCCATGTCCCACGCCTCCTCACTCGGGAGTAGGGTAGGGAAAGCTCAAAGCCAGTGAGTCTACGGTAGGCAGGGAGGAGGGTGGTTCAATCAAAGGCAGTGAAAAGGGGTTGACCTGACTTCGGTTATCGAGATAAGAAAAGGAATAGCGCGCTGTAGTTTAGGTAGGATTCGCCGACGGAGGATGAGCGACCTGGGAGTGGATGGACGATGCTAGTGTTCTTTATGGTGTAGTTGCGTCAAGGCGCCAAGAGCAAACGGAGGTCACTACACGTGCTAAGACTAAACTTAAAAGAAAGTGGGCACTCGTTTCGTTGGTTCAACTCCTCTCTCAAGGAGAAGCGAATTAGCACCTACTCGAACGGTTCACTCTCGGTCAAAGAAATGCTTTAAGGAAAGCTGAAGTCTAAACAGGTAATCCAATTGAATTGATAGCGAGCCAGGAAAGTAAGAAATAGTACGTTGTACGTTGGTAGGAATTTAGAATCGGGATAGGAGTAAGCTCACTTCAGTAGATAGAGAGTTGCTCGTCGTCACGAAGTATCTCATAATAGGCAATGTCGCTTAAAAAGAAAGAGCTGTTCGAACCGGTCAGTTCACTTTCGCTTCCTCTTCCCGGTCGAATGGTCGAGTCAGCTTGATTAGTGCCAGTGCTAATGCAAGAAAGCGCTTTGCTTCAAGTGAACTACCTGTCTTTGAATCATGCTTCGAAACTCCAACTAGCGTACTATAATATGGGGAAATCTAAGATTGACGTAAAATAGGAAATAGCAATATGGAGACAAGTGGAGGAAAGATCGCCCATGACCAGTAGAAAGCCCACCACCTTACTATTCTCTTACCTGAGACGAAGGACGCATACAGGTAAGCCAACTAGAACACGGTTTGAAGCCTTCACTGCGCCTGAACCTGCTGGTGAGCCTCTGAGAACCCTCTTCCTAGAAAGAGAACTATCTCGCCGATTCCCTTACCCCTGAGAATGAGACTTTCCTTGAATTCACTACTTTAGCACTTCATTGCTTCTTCGCCGCCTGGGTGGAAAAGTAATGCTGAGGGGAAGCGCCTCAAAGCAGCCGTGATTTACTCAACCTTCAGATCTCATTCATGACTGGACGATTGAACCGGAAACGGAGCTTATAGTGATAGTGCCCACTTCACTGTCGATGAAGAATGCTTTTCGGGCGAACGACGGACCTTGAGCAGGCCAACGAGAGTCAACTTCTTCTATTGATCCGGACGGGACTACGAAAGTCTTTGGCTTTCTTTTCTAAAACCATAATCCTGCATGTGCCCTTCCTGACCTTCCAACCAGAGCACTATTTCGTTCTCTTATCGCGGCAGGGGTATACTTGATAACTGGAGGATCGTGCTCAATTCCTTGTGCCTTCCGAACCAAGGCAACAAAAGAGTCAAATCTTATCTTACTCCTATAAGGTGCTTTCAAAGCAAGCCTCTGACAATCCATAGGGGCATACATAGTTAAACCACCTCTATTAAGAAGTCGATGGCGCAAAGCAATGGGGAGAATAAGAAAGAAGCTCTTTTCAGGGCTAAGGGATGGAGTTAGCGCCTTTTCTTCCCGCAGGAAGGGTGACCTGGAAGCACTCTGTTTATGTTTATCCCTCATATGAGATATATGATTTTAGGCTCGAATATGATCGAGAAAATGCACTCTTACCCTAATGCCAGGGCTTGAAACAACTCAGAAAGAGAGGCCGCTACTATACTACCACGAGGAGGAACACGAGAGCCCAATGGGAGACCTCAATATCAAAAACATATGGCGACCCACGTACGCCACAACACTGGATTTTGATACAGGAGGATTAATGACCTTTCCTTGTCAACTTATTGAACAGGACCAAACCCTTCAACAGGTACTGGACCAACTTATTGAAGAGGAACAGGTACTGGACGACACCACAGGTTCATTATCAGTAGATCGATTTAACTATGCTACGCCCCTCTTCTTTGCCACCGGCACACTTTTCAGTATTGAATTCAGGTGCCGGAACAACATCCTCTAAAGCAATGGGCACAGTCGAGCTCGTGGTGTCTGTCTCTGTCACAGTCTAACCTAACTACGCAGCCATTTCCTAACAACGATCGTAGCATAGCTCCTTCTCAGTAGGTCTACTTGTGACAGTTCTTTCTAACTAAGAGTCTGAAATCAGAGTCGTCTTCTAGGGCATCTCATAAGAACGTAGAACCATATTCATTATGTCAAAAATCAGAGATTCTAGTACTTCGACTAGCATTAGTTTTCAATAGATTCCCGAAAAGATGTATAAGTCTCGGTATTGTAATTGTACCTGTGGCAAGTTATAGTTAGAGTCTCGCACCTGTGCCAAGTGCTAATAGCAAGCAGGCTGAGTTCCTTTCTCGTCTCGGACTCATAATTGATTTATCAGCGACAGCATCAAATCAACAAAGAGCTGGTGTTACCTGAACATCATCCCCCCGACCTTGAGACGTTTGGAATGGAAGAATAATCCGAGTTTGCCCATACCAACCATATGTTTTCATTTTAGAGAGAATCTTATTCGGGATCAAAAGAGGGCTAAGGCCTGACGTTGTTAGAGGAGACCTTCTCTTACTGGCATTCACTTGGAGCTCTCTTTTTAGGGCAACCCTTTCACCGATCTTCAAACTGTATGAGAAGGTGTACTACTAACTCTGTCTACGGTGGGTGAGAGTCGATTTCATCACAAACAGATATTTGCGTATATAGAATCGAAATAGGAGCAGCTATTGCCCACTGATGTTAGCGCAAAGGTCCTTAGTCAAACATAAGGATCTTATTCATTAAAGGACGGAAAACGGAGGTAAACCAAGAGTACCGAAACTCATCAACAAGTAGGCATGTCCACTACTTAATCTTTAAGTATTAGTAATGCTACTAGGCACTATACCTATCTTCCACTACTTTCAATCGGGATAAATAACTATTTAAGTGA
>JAUJEM010000032.1:40000-53454 GCA_030448935.1 Citrus cavaleriei
CTCGCTTATTTCTCACCTTCTTTTTCTGTTTCACTCTTCTCTCTCTCTCCGTTGGTTCCGCTCTCAACCTCTTTCTGGCTGCTGAAGACTCCTTCACGGCCTCTGACCATTTCACAAGAACAATCCTTGTCTCCTGCCCATATGAGCCTACGCCACATATCTCCCAGCCAACTGAAGAGCAACCTGTCAATCCCATTTCAGCAACCTGCTTCCTCACCTATATTGCCTGATGACACGAGCACAGTGCCAGCCTTGCCCTACATCTTCTGACCATCCCCGTCCCCTTCACAACCCCAAGCCTCCATCTTATCCATCAGCCCTTTATAAGTATAAGCCTCTCCCCTCTCGTACTCATCCCATGACAAGAAGAGCCCAGAATCATATCTACAAACCTAAACAGTGAAATTTAGCTTCTAAACACTCACTGCCCGACACTATAGATAGAGCCTACATGTGTTAGCCAAGCTCTTAAAGATCCTAGTGCCGCCATGTCTGCTGAATTTGATGCATTAATTCGTAATGGCACCTGGAACTAGTACCATCATCTCCTCATCAAAAAGATTGTTGGGTCTAAGTGGGTCTTTCGGGTTAAGCGGAAACGGCAGTGTTGAGCGGTACAGGCTCGCCTCGTTGCCAATTCATCAGCGGCCTGGGATTGATTATTTTGATAGATTCAGCCCTGCGGTTAAGCCTATCACTATTCGTGTTTGAGTATTGCTCTATATCATGGCTGGACTCTTCGTCAATTGGATGTCAACAACGCTTTTCTACAGGGTCACTTAACCGAAAAAGAGGTAGAAATGTCTCAACCTCCCGGTCGATACACTAATTTTTCTTCTCATGTGTGGGATGCTTCGATAAGCAATATATTGTCTTAAACAGGCTCCTCGCGCCTGGTATCATGAGTGTTATTTCTGATAGCTGCTTGCAATGCCCAGTCCGACACCTCTTTGTTTTGTTCATTTATCATCAGAATGGAATTCAAGCCTATTTCCTGGTTTATGTGGATGATCTTTTTGATCACTGGCAGTAGTCAATCCAACTTTTATCAATCAGTTCAGTCAGTTGTTGTCCAAGAAGTTCTCACTAAAGGATCTTCGAGATTTACATTATTTTCTCGGTCTTGAAGTGATTCCTACAGCAGGTGGTCTATTTCTTACTCAACATAAATACATTCGTGATATTTTTGAATCTACTGGTATGGCTGGAGCCAAGGAAGTTTATACGCCCAACTCTGTCTTGAATTTGACCCTCGGCTGATGCTACTTTATTTCGGCGGGTCATTGGGCAGTTACAATATTTGGCTTTCACAAAAACCTTTGCTGTTCATATCCCAGTTCATGCATCGTCCCTCGCAACAACATTGGCAACTTGTCAAGCGTCTCATTTGAAGGGTTATCCTGGTCTTTATTTGAGGCCTTTAACTCTCACTGCTTTTTCGGACATGCTGGAAATTTGGAGGATAGGTCCTCCACTACTGCATACATTCTTTATTTGGGTGGCAATGCTATTTCATGGAGCTCTCGTAAACAAAGATCAATTGCTCGCTCCTCCACAGAGGCTGAATATCGCGCTCTCGCTACAGCTGCTTCAGAGGTTTGTTGGGTACTTTCTCTACTCACTGAGCTCGGTTATCCAGCCCACAAGCCACCAACAATTTTCTGTGACAATGTGGGCTTTTCCTGCCCTGCCAATCTGCTTGAACACTGAAGCTTGAAAGCAAGTACGAGCTGGCTGCCAATCCACTAGAACACTTCCTTCAGAAAGATTGGGAGGAATTCATCTATGGATTGGGCTTGATTGGGATGAATTCTGATTAGGGAAGCCGGTACGCACTGGGGACAGCTAAGAACGTGTAGTGACTGTACCACTCTTTTGACTCACATCAGGCACTCCACCGTCATGATTTAGGAAGCAGGCTAGCTAGTGCTATAGATATAGATTGAGTCAGGCAAGCATTTAAGTAAATACAAGGTGCTCCACTTCCGAGAATATTTAGTAACTAATTGGTGAAGAAGGAAGGCTAGCTTAAAGAAGTCATTCATTGGCGAGGAAGACTGATCTCTTTTACACAAGGTCGAGAAGTCCTGACCTTCACTGGTAGTTCAGCAAGCAACCAAACCAAGGCAACGAAGCCGTATGAGTTCCAGCCAATCCATCCGCTTTCAAGCAGTCGTATCAGTCTTTCAAGTGGGGAAGATCAATTCCTTTTCATCCCCAGCGAGCTCCGTTCTGAGAGCAGGTTTCAACTCTCAGCATGACTCTTTGTCCCAGGCGGCGAAGAAGCAAGGAAGTCGAATCAAGGGAGTTTACTTGCTTACTTGTTAAAGTAAGGCAGAGGCTGTTCCGCTGTCTTGTTAAAGTAAGGTAGTGTAAACTCTCGAAATTCTCTGCTCAAATAAGCTTTCCTAAAATGATGAAAGGCAAAGAAGCTCCGTCTCCGTCCCTTCTCTTCTGTCCAAGACTCTTGAATCAGTCTCGTCTTACATTTCCTCCTCTCCGCCTAGGCGAAAGAGAGTCCGCCTATGGTCTACTCAAAGAGAAAGATTGTGGGCAGATCAATCCTTTCCTTTGTTCTGGTAGATCCATGGAATAGGAAAGCCAAAACGGATCTATCAAAACAGATCTATTCTAAGTCATTCCCAATACGGATCTATTCTAAGTCAATACTGGGTCGATACGAGACTCTTTCTTAGTTAAGTGGGGCTTGAAAGCTGTCTACTACGAATCCTGCAGGTTCAGTAACAAGTTCTCATCCAAGTCAACGGTACAGTCATCACCACTCCATTTCGAATATAACGATTTCTCGTGAGCAAAGAAAGAGATTTGATCACGAGTTTGAGGCAGTCAATGAAATGCTTTAGTAAAGGAAAAGATCCGCCTTTTAGCAGTCTCACTTGAATTCTCCCTCTCTCGGTGGTGATCTCACTTCAGTAGTGGGATGAATCTGAAGGGTGGTCCACGATCAGAAGAGAACGGCTGCTTTGACTCCGGCGGCTTGAGATAGATCAGTTTCAAAACTACAGGTTAAGTATGCCCTTCTCAATATAGATTCTATAGAAGAGTCTAATTGCGAATCCTTTTCAATATAGGAAAACAGCACGCTCGTCCCCTCAAGAGATGCCGCCCAAACTGAACTACTTACTTCACTTGCGAATAATATACTACTGAACACCAATCCACGATTGCTAAAGATCGCTAAAGAAAATGTTAACTTGATTTGTATTATTTCTTTTACGCTTTCATCAGCTTAGGTCCCTCCTTTGTGGTCAAGCAGGATAAGAAACTCAATAAGACTCTGAATTTGAGCTGTCCTCGGATGTACACCTGCTTGTGGCACCTCGGAATTACAGACTTACTACGGTAAGAGACCTGGACCCAGCGCGTTCGTTGGAGTCGTGGAAGCGAAGCAAGGCTCGTTATAGAGGAAATATGGAATCTTCTAGAAAAAAGTGGAACCCATGCGCCTTTCCCTAAGCCTAGAAGCAAGCCAAGCTAACAGGAGGGAGGCAAAGCCGGAGTGCAGTAGGTTCCGTGTAGGCAGGGTAGCGCCCCGTAGAGCTTCTGTCGATTGAAACAATTCATTCCACCCTGGTCAAATGGCTTCAAACGCTGATTTCAGAATGGACTGTCTGGCAAACAAACAGGTAGGCTAGGAAGTCAGGGCTAGCTTAAGAGGAGAAGGCGAATCTGAAAGTCCGTTACGATTGGGCATATCTGTTCTCTTCAAATAAGGGCACTAATACGGTTCACTACCAGTGGAGGAGAGGCAAGGCAGGAAGCGTTGGCTCCCTATCCATAAGCCAGCCATTCCAGACCATCAGGAGCAGCCAACCACTGGAGTTCCCGAACTCGCTCAGGTAGTTGAAGGAACTACATTCAACCCATGGCCCACCGAGACAGTACCGCTAACAGCACACCAAGCCAATCTCGATGTATTTAGCATTACACAAGCAAAAGCCGCTTCAAGTACTTACTGTACTAGCAATTAGCTTATTCGTAGTGTACTTTAAAAGTGTAACTGAATATGATCCTAGAAAACATACTGAATTCAATCAACAATATCTCCCCTGCCATTCTTCGTTGCTTCACTCTCTCCTCCTGCTCCCTCTTCTGTCGTACATGTGCTCACCATAAGCCTCAAGATCCGCTTTAAACCCGATGACAGAAAAAGTGGCTCCGGGAAGATCAAAGTATCCACTCCCTTCGCTCGAGGATCTCTATGAATCTGACTCTCATTTTTTTTTTCCGATGAGGAAGACAATGAAGAAGGATGGACCGCGTGTACCAAGCGCAAGGCGAGCTAAAGAAGAAGATACAGCCTTCCACGTGTCTAAATTGACCATTAAGTTGGTGCCTCCTCAAAAGAAGTCTACTAAAAGAAAAATAAAGAAAGAAAGTCAGAAGGGTTTGGTTTCTCAACAGCCTATGCCTTTCATTACTCTCGAAGAGCTCATCAAACAGCTAACGGATGAGTACGTTCAGAAGCAACGCACACCTGTAATGCTAGACGAGTTTATGTCAGAAGGATGGCACCAGAATCCCTCGTAATGATGATGATGACGAGGATCACAGTCCGATTATCATTGAGTTTTGGGGAGGTGATGCAGTCACAGACTCAGATTATGATAAGGAAACCCCCTATTCTTCCCAAAAGAAAAAGAACCTTCGCTTCTCTCTTTAATCAAAATACGTGTAGCCTTTGCTTTCTCTTGTTCTTATCAGTACAGTCAACAATAAATAATCAGCTATTTCAAGAACCTTATCAGGGTGGGTGAGCCCCTAGCCCGCCTGAAGATACTCATCCGTGAGGATAGGGGTGTAGCCTCGGGAGGAATTAGATCCGCTAGAAGGGCTTCGTAGGAAGGAACTGATCTTCGTCAGGATGTCACCCTTGGACGAAAAAAGAAGTTCTCTCAACTACGTCGAACCCTTTTGTTATTTTTCGACCGTTACAAAATGGGTTATTGGTCGGATAGATCTCAACCACTCTTCTAGACTAATATTTCTAGGCATAGCAAGCTTTTCTATCTATAGAGATAGTCGCATGTAATGACAGATCACAGCTATATGAAAGTAAGTAGTAAACTACCATAATCGCGAGTCGTTTTTCTTTCTTACGTAGAAAGTACTTTACTTTATTTCTAAGAAAGGATTTCTCCAGCCTATTCTACGTTCAAAAATGTAAAATTGTGGTAAATCTTGCTTTCTTCTGGCTACTAGTGGGAATTTTCTCTCAACTACGTCGACCCTCCTTTTTTATTTGTCTTACCCATTCAGGAACTGCCGCGTGAGCAGGTTCTTGTATCATAGCTTGAGTTATTCCCGAAGGGCCTTCTAACCTGCGGCTTTCCTGAGGTTTAAAACAGGGCTGTCAATTAACTTTTTGCTTATTGCTCCCGAATAGAATATTCCATATTACCTCTTTCTTCTTTGTTTTTTGTTGGTTTTGCGAAATCAGTGCCCGCTTTTAACGTTAACGGGAAAGGGAAAGGCTTGACAAATTTTTTCTTTACTTAGGTGTAATACTCACTTGTAAATGATTGGTGTCAGAATTTTCACTGATCAGGTGTGATCAGTCTCATCCGGAAAAGTATTAGTGAATTCCTCTTCCAACTCGTCCCGGAATAGGCGTTATGGCAAAGAACAAGAAGAAAACAAAAGGAGAAATTTGTCCAATAGTAACAAAAGGTGCCTCCACAGGTTGACATCCGATCCAACCTAGTAATAAGCAATCCGCCAAAAGCAACCAAAATATTCCTTGGTGAATCGGGCGAAAACTTGAACTACGCACATACATACTTTTAAAAAAAGGTAAAGCCAACAGACATATAAAAACTGGTGCTATTGCGGCTACACTCCCGATTTGTCAGGTATACTACGAAGAATGGCATGGATCGGTAGGAAATACCATTCCGGCACAATATGAGGCGGGGTGGGCATCGGATTAGCAGGTATATAATTGTCGGGATGCCCCAAAACATTAGGAGCATAAAAAATCCAAATGGAAAAAAGATAGCAAAGCTACCCAACCTACTAGATCCTTTACATAAAAATAAGGGTTAAAAGAAATTTTATCCATCTCTGAATGTACACCCAATGGATTATTTGATCCATATTGATGCAATGCGGCCAGATGAAGAAGACTGGCGCCTACTAAAATAAAGGGGGTAAATGATGAAGACTAAAAAAACGATTTAAGGTGGCATTGTCCACGGAGAAACCACCCCAAAGCCAAGTCACTATGGTATCTCCTACTACAGGTATGGCGCTAGCTAAGTTGTAATTACTGTAGCTCCCAAAAGCTCATCTGACCCCAAGGAGTACGTATCCTGTAAAAGCTGTCACAATCATTAATAGGAAGATGACAACTCGAGACACCAAACAAATTCCCTAGGACTGCTATAACTCATGATATAGACCACGAAAAATATGAAGGTGAACCACAATGAGAAACATATTTGCCCCATTAGCATGCATATAACGGAGCAACCAGCCCCCTTCCACATCTCTCATAACGTGTTCTACGCTGTTGAAAGCCAGATCCACATGAGGTGTGTAATGCATAGCTAAAAAAACGCCAGTCACTATCTGAATGACTAAACAAACCCCAGCTAACGGACCGAACCCCACCAATAACTAAGATTGCTCGGGTTGGATAATCTATCAAATGCTGATTAAGTGTGGAGGATATAGGTTGTTTAAGAAGAGAAATCGTTGGTTCCTTATAGTCATTTCTCTTTCTATCGTGACAACTCTTGTTCCCCACCCTTTTGGCGTTCTGGGCCTACTTACTCAAATTAGATATTACATATATAATATCTAGTACCCTTTCTTTACTTTCGAAGGATGGAGTGGGTATGCAGCGAAAGAAGCGCCGGGGGTCATCCTGGGTTTACTGAAGAGTCGTCCGACCGCTCGGTGACCGAATCAGAGAGGGTTTTACCGCTTTCTCTTCTCTCCAGCACTCTCGGACGGATCATCTTGCTGCAACAAAGCAAGCTTAAGAATAGAAGAAATCTAATGGGAATTTAGGTCTCTGTCCGCTTGAAGATTCTTCTTTCCTCTTCAGTGAAGAGGGCAAGGGTGTGTGGGAGAAAGAATTCTAAAAGGGGAGAAGATCTCACCACCAAGTGGAACAGAGTACGACCCTAAACTTGGTGGGGGGGGTCCATATCATCTAAAACTTTACTATTCCACTTTAGCTAAGCTAATGTGGAATAGGATGACTCCACGCGTCAGGAAAAGCCTTATTGCCTTGATTGAATTTGCTTCGCTGCGCCCTGAATCAATCAAAAGCTTATTGATTGGATTCATCCCATTTCATTTGGGCGAGAGGGAGGCCAGAGTCACCTGGGCTACGAATTTGTCGGTTGGTTGATTCTCGAAATCACCTCTTGAGAAAAAAGAAAAAGAAAAGGCCCTCGGTCCCGACCCACAAATGAGTAGGAAGCCCAGGGCGAGGGTCTTTCATTAAAGGGAGAAAAGAAAAGAGGGGTGTTCTGTTCTGGGGGCCGCCTTTCGCAGCTTTAGGAGAGAATTTAAGAAATCTCTCCAACCCCTTAGAAGTAGGGAGAGAAAGTTGATATTCGCGTTGGTTTTCCAACGAAACTAAGTTGTCTTTATCATTCGAAGAGCTCCAACACACTCTGATTTCTTTCGTTTCCGAGAAAACTTCGTTCGAATTTCATGTGTTAAGCATATAATCTTCCTTCTCATGGCCATCCCTTTCTTTTCTACCTTCTCTTACTCTTATTCAATTTTTAGAAAAAGGTCCTGCAGGAATGATCTATTCTATTATACGATGATAGCACCTATGATAGAAGCAGGTCAACCTAAAAGGTGTATGGTATACTTTTCTTCTTGAGCAGAGATAGATGGCTAGTCCTGACAGTGGTTTTGCCTGGCAAAACCAAGCTAAAATAAAGTCCAAGGGTTCCATGATTGGATGAAACGACCGAAGGAAGACTCGTCATAAGAATATGAGCGGATAATACCCGGAAAGCAACTCCCATCAGTGCCTTCTTATTCTTAGGGTGTTAGTCGGCTACCATTGGCTTTAGTCCTGTAAGAATGACTCGCCACTAACAGGATCCTCTTTTTATCTTAATCGTCTTGAACAACCCGATAAACTAATAAAGGCCTATCTGGCTTGAAGTGCTCAAGGAGACATCACGCGTTCACTTATTATTCTACGATAAACGATTGAGGCTCTTAAAGCCCTTTTTGGATAACCCTGATGTCCTCTAAAAAAAAATCAGTTGATCCAAGCGATAAAAGCCTTTTAGGGATCCCAGTCATGCCCTTCAAAAGTGCTATCGAAGTCTTCCTAGCAAGGGTGTCAAGAACTGGTACAATAGACCAATCTTTCTGTGAGTCATGTCTATCTGCTTGTATCGATGGATAGCTTATCGGAGACCGGTTTAGTATTAGTAAAGCACTATTGGGCGTGACTTTTATCGTTCCATAGCGCACTTCGAAGAAAGAGAAGAATCCACTATAGCTTGATTTGAGATAATGAACCTGAGTTCACTGAACACTAATGGAATCTCGACTATTAACATCTACAAGCTACGAGTTCTGGCATACTTGACTTTCCTTTAGAAAGGATGTCCTACTTCTATTTTCTATTTCACCGAACCCTACTTTACTCAATCAATCTCCTAATCTGAATCCTACCTCCCTTACTACAACTAAAGCACCAACAGCGGGAGAGCCGACATTACTATAGATGTGCAGCGCTAAGGCTAACAACTCATTCTCTAACAGGAAAAGCAAAGTCCTCCTCTACCAGGAATCCCGCATCTGATAAGGCAAGTCTACTTCCCGGAGCAAAGCAACAAAACTACGCTATTCAAGCAATCTGCCCAAGGAGGGCTAAGCTAGTCTAGTCTAATGCTAGGCTAGGTGATTTCTCTTCTCTATCAATGACTGACTTAATCCAGAAGCTCACTATACCACCAGGTTGCCGCATTTGCTTATGAAACAAGAACAGCTTATCCCGAGGAGAACAGAGCATAAGTCGGAGATCTTAGGGTAGTCACTCAAAAAGGAATTTCATCCGTCACTTCGCCCCCCCTTTTAAGACTGATTCCTTCTAGGCGAGAAGGTTAGAATAAAAGCAGCGCTTACGCTTATTCCGACAACAGATTCATCGGTCCCCTGGATGCGTTCTAACAGAATAAAGTCCGAAAGTCATCAGGTACGGTTTCCTAAAGCTACCTCACCGCACTAAGTCCAGTCTATGGACCTCAGGCAAGGATAGAGACGGGGCTAATGCTTCGGTCATACTAGATTACGAGGCTTACCGAACTACCTTTGCCGTAACTCAGAGAGAAGGCGCTCAAGCAGAATCCGAATACGACTTTCGCTAAACAAGAGCTCTTTATCTTTACTGCTAAGCTGATCACAACTTCACATTCAACAACAGCAAGAAGACGACTCTAGCCCGCTCCGCTGAAAGCTTTAAACATTTGCTTTTCTCGAGTTCCTCGCCCAAAGGTTCTAGGGTTCGAGAGAGAATTCCTACTCTAAGGAAGGGAAGAAGGTAATCAAATCAGTAGAATGCTGCTTTCCGTACTATCGCTTGTTCACATTCAAGCATGAGTTAGTTCAGAGTCGGGAAGGGGAATCAGAGAAAGGGCAGTTTAGTCAACAATCATGACCATGGGAACATTTGTTCGCTTTCTAGGTACCCCAGTATCTACTAGTCTTCGCCTTTGAGCTTGGAAAAGCATTTACCTGGAGTCGGCTATTCCTGATTCAGCAAAGGAAATAATACTTTATCCCTAGTCTAGCTGCGGATTGGATTCTTCCTTTCCTTTATCCGGACTAACTCTAATCGTGATTTTGACTCAATTATTCCCTCTGTCGCAATAGAAATCGAGAATGGAGGTTACTTCACTACCTTTCTTGGTGAAGAATATTTCTTTCCTTGCCTCGGAGAGTAGCCTTAGTATTAATCTCCCTTTGGTGAGGGGGTGATATAATTATAATAATAATAAGTTGTGAAAGAATCGGTTTAGAACGTATCTCAGTTTTAGCCATATCCGTTGCAGAGTAAGCACTTGTCCTTTCTTTTTGTGGGAAAAGGTTTTGTATATATTTCACACATCGAGCTTGCTGGCAGAAGTAAGCACTATCCACACCCGCTGACTTTGGTGAGAAATCAACCATTTCCCCGGTTGCCTTAGACCCTCATAAGTCAACTCCTCTTGCAAAGCAAGGTATCGGTGACTGCTTTCACTCATTCCATGGGACCGCCTTCCAACACATAAGCCAAACCCACCTCTGCCATAGCTGCATTCAACCATATAAGAAAGATGTTCTGTCTGGCTGAGAAGACGTCTACCTCAACTACAAGGGGCACAGCCTCCCCCAATCAAATAAGACTTTCCGCCTGACAACGAATCTAAAGATTCTCCTCCTGAAATAGCTTCTGCTGAAGCAAATTCATCCAGATGGGTTGCATTTAAGCCAGCAGGAAGTGCATAGGCCAGGCACTTTCCTAAAATCTAGGATCTGTGAGAACTACGAAGAAGTGATTTAAAGATTTTCTTGGAATGGAAGATCCGCTTGAAGTTCATCGTTCATCCATCCGCTCCACCTCGACCTCGAGCAGCCAGAGAACTGGAAGGCTGCGCCCCTCTATCGGCAACTAACTAGAACCTCAATACCTGAGCAAGTAGAGGTGCCAGGCTTACTGCCTTTTATTTAGTGGAAAGCAGAAGAGGGGAAGAGAGTCAAAACCTATCTTTTCTTTACCAAAGTGGGGAACGGAAAAAAGGTTATAGGTAGGCTTTGGGAAAAGTAGGTGTAAATAAGGTTCCTTCCATGCTTGGAAAGAGTATGACGTGTGAATGAGGAAGTAAACACGGCTATATCACTTATTGAAATTCAGGTGGGTAGCGGGCGATCCTCTCTTTTAGAAAATGTTAGGTACAAATAGAAGGGTTCTTTAAGCCCTACTAATCAAAGAACCTCCTTATTCCCGACATGCTATGGTGCCCCACGATCTGCTCTTTCCTTTGATCAGTACCTCTCATACAAATGGGTCGACCGGAGAAATCTACAAAGAATCACCTTGATACTAAACCGGATCGAGTCTCCGAACGAGGGCTGCTCCTACCTAAGTTCCCAGCTATCTGAGTAGGTTTGTTATCAATTTCGAAGTGAATTGCATTCATCCTCCTCTCCCCGTCGATCTTTCCGCTAGTCAGTAGCTCACTTGAGGAAGCGAATGAAAGAAGAAAGAAGGGTTTCAATCAAGTTCGAGCTGTATATAGAATGCAACCCTTATGGACTGAATCTTTATTACACCCTTGACGAGGAAACAAGAGTCGTTTACTACATGCTTATTGATACAGGGATGGAGCGTATGGTATATAGAGAATTTTGAAAACGGTGAAAGCGAGGAAAGAAAGAGGCGAATCCACAAGAGTCTGAGAAGCCTCGAAAATAAAGAAAATAAGTCTTCGTGACGCGTCGGGTTCAACGACTTTGAGGGTTACCAATAAGCCGCCCGGGCATTAACAACGTTCATCAAAGGGAGTGGAGCTACGTTTTTCATCATTGGAGACGGATCCCGGGTTCAGCCTTTCACCGCAAGCTCGTGTTTGGGCCGTAGTGCTTGCATAGCTACTTCATCGGATGGGATCGCCATTATGATTGATGCCCCTTCACCTCCCCCGCCACTGCGGATTCCCTTTAGTTGCATCAGCAGTAGTCTCCAGATGAGTGAGAGCTAACCCTTAGGTTATTGGAACCCCTACGGGAGGTCCCTACTCCCCTAGAAGACAAGTACAAACCACTAGGAACGCCCACCCCAAACACTCCTTACGAGGGAAAGAGCTCGGATCCAAGAAGCCAACTATAGGAGTGATCCTATCATTGGTAAGCTATCCATTAGAAGTAGACCAATATCTGACATGTTGATGACCCACGAAAGACCTGTACTGGGAAAAGCGGTAAGCTAATCACTAGATTGATCTGTTACCTAAGGGTGTTTACTTCCATAAAGGAGCGAGTAAATATTTCTTTTTATGTAAAACCAACCGAAAGCAGATCAAATAAAGACTTGAGAACGAAACGAGATAGCGTAGTGAAAGTGCAGATGTAGCGCACAGGCGAGTCGAGGTAGCGGAATGAGGAAGAGCCAGATAAGCCAATCACAAGGATAGAGCCAGTGACTCTGAGTAAGAGACCAAGGGAAAGGTCTCAATCCACAACTATACAAGGGCAAGAACCAGCATTTACAGTTTTCTTTCTTGCCCCTTTCTTCAAAGCAGGAAATATGCGCTAAGGTAGATATTAGATATTCGTTTTTCGGGTAATATAATCTATTCTATTTCTTTCTTAGGTGACCAACCACTCCTGCCCTTGTTGCTTCTTCTCTTCTCTTGCTCACGGATGGCTTCTCAACTACGTCGAGCCTTGCCTTTCCCTTTCGAGACTTTAGGCCCTTGGCCTGGTCGGTCGATCTATGAATGGAAGCAGGTGCAGTAGGTTTTATAACAAATGAATGTAGCCGGTCCCTTTAAGGAAGGGTATTTTGCACTCTTGCCTATCTTCCTGGAACAAATTCCTCTTATCCGCTATCCCCTTTGGGAGAAAAGAGCTGCTAGCAACTCTGATCATAGGCTCACACGACTTACTCTATATTACATCAAGTAAGACTCTGTTCTTCCCAGTGCCCGGTTCCGATGAAATGATTGAAAGCTAGGAAGTATAGGAGTATGGGAAAATGATTCCGATGATCGTTCAGCTCTGTCCTTTTGCTTCATAATTACCTTCTTCTTTACTCAGAGAGGAGCTTGGATGCTTCATAAGAGCTCGCTCAATCCTTTTTAGGAATAGGAAGAAGATTTTCCATAAAGAAGAAAATTGAGAATGTTGATACGATCGCTCTATACACCTTAATTGCTTCGTCCAAACTAACTATGGTTTTGTCTTCTTTTGTTAGTAGCTCCTGCAGGAGTGGACTTCCGCTTTTATCGAATGCTTGCGCTTTAAAAACTGCCTATTTCCCCTCTTCCGAAGATGACACTGTCACATCCTGATTACTCAACCACAGCGGATGCTACATGGGCAGCTTAGCTAAGTGCCGAACCCCTGGGTGCCAAAGATCTCTATATTGATAAAGCGCAGAGCTTAAACTAAAAAATAGTTCATCCAAGACCATTTTCTATAGGAGAGAACGACCAGAAAGAAATGAGGGACCCTTCTTTTTTTACCTGGAGGGCTTTGATGCCCAATTCGCCTTCGAGAAGAAAGCACGGCCCGAGGAAATGTTCAGGAACGCTATGTTAATAGGGACTTTAAGACCTCACCCAGCATCTATTAATTCAATCAACATACGTTTCAAAACAAAAGAATTTGGAAACCATATATGTTTTCAGCCTTACTCCTATCTCTCTTAAATAAAGCTATGATAAAACTGGAGTAATGTGGTTTCA
>JAUJEM010000318.1:0-48679 GCA_030448935.1 Citrus cavaleriei
CGCCCTGGACTTCGAGGTGTATTTTTGGGCGCGGCTGTGCCGCGACCTATTTTTGGTACACGGAGGTGCCTCGCAAAAGTCTCGCGCCATTCCGAGTCCGGCGGACGAAGTTGGCCAGCCCCACCCCCAAGGCTATAGCCCACCCATTTTGTGGCCTTTTTCCGCTGGACGAACAGGCCCTGCCTTCGGGCAGGTATTTTTAAGGGCTGTGCCCGCGGGTCTTTTTTGGCACACGGAGGTGCCTCGCAAAGTCTCGCGCCATTCGAGTCCGGCGGACCAGTTGGCCAGCCCCACCCCAAGGCTATAGCCCACCCGTTTTTGTGGCCTTTCCGCTGGGCGAACTTGGCGCCCGGCCTTGAGCAGGTATTTTTAGGCGCGGCTGTGCCCGCGGCCGATTCCAGCACACGGAGGCGCCTCGCAAAGTCTCGCGCCATTCCGAGTCCGGCGGACGAAGTTGGCCAGCCCCACCCCCCAAGGCTATAGCCCACCCTTTTTTGTGGCCTTTTTCCGCTGGACGAACTTGGCTCCCCGACCTTCGGGCGGGTATTTTTGGACGCCGCTGTGCCCGCCGCCTATTTTTGGTACACGGAGGTGCCTCGCAAAGTCTCGCGCCATTCCGAGTCCGGCGGACGAAGTTGGCCAGCCCCACCCCCCAAGGCTATAGCCCACCCGTTTTTGTGGCCTTTTTCCGCTGGACGAACTTGGCGGCCCGGCCTTCGGGCGGGTATTTTTGGGCGCGGCTGTGGCCGCGGCCTATTTTTGGCACACGGAGGTGCCTCGTAAAGTCTCACACCATTCCGAGTCCGGCGGACGAAGTTGGCCAGCCCCACCCCCCAAGGCTATAGCCCACCCATTTTTGTGGCCTTTTTCCGCTGGGCCAACTTGGCGCCCGGCCTTCAGGCGGAGTATTTTAGGCGCGGCTGTGCCAGCGCCTATTTTTGGCACACGAAGGTGCCTCGCAAAGTCTCGCGGCATTCCAAGTCCGGCGGACGAAGTTGGCCAGCCCCACCCCCCAAGGCTATAGCCCACCGTTTTTGTGGCCTTTTTTCCGCTGGACGAACTTGGCGCCCGGCCTTTCGGGTATTTTTGGGCGCGGCTGTGCCCGCGGCCTATTTTTGGCACACGTAGGTGCCTCGCAAAGGCTCGCGCCATTCCGAGTCCGGCGGACGAAGTTGGCCAGCCCCACCCCCCAAGGCTATAGCCCACCCATTTTTGTGGCCTTTTTCCGCTGGACGAACTTGGCGCCCCGGCCTTCGGGCGGGTATTTTAGGGCGCGGCTGTGCCCGCGGCCTATTTTTGGCACACGGAGGTGCCTCGCAAAGTCTCGCGCCATTCCGAGTCCGGCGGACGAAGTTGGCCTGCCCCACCCCTCAAGGCTATAGCCCACCCGTTTTTGTGGCCTTTTTCCGCTGGACGAACTTGGCGCCCCGGCCTTCGGGGGGAAATTTTTGGGCGCGCCTGTGCCCGCGGCCTATTTTTGGCACACGTAGGCGCCACGCAAAGTCTCGCGCCATTCGAGTCCAGTGACGAAGTTGGCCAGCCCCACCCGCCAACGCTATAGCCCACCCGTTTTTGTGGCCTTTTTCCGCTGGACGAACTTGGCGCCCCGGCCTTCGGGCGGGTAGTTTTGGGCGCGGCTGAGCCCGCGGCCGAGCCCGCGGCCTATTTGTGGCACACAGAGGCGCCTCGCAAAGTCTCGCGCCATTCCGAGTCCGGCGGACGAAGTCGGCCAGCCCCACCCCCCAAGGCTATAGCCCACCCGTTTTTGTGGCCTTTTTCCGCTGGACGAACTTGGCGCCCCGGCCTTCGGGCGGGTATTTTTGGGCGCGACTAAGCCCGCAGCCAAGCCCGTGGCCTATTTTTGGCACACGGAGGCGCCTCGCAAAGTCTCGCGCCATTCCGAGTCCGGCGGACGAAGTCGGCCAGCCCCACCCCCCAAGGCTATAGCCCACCCATTTTTGTGGCCTTTTTCCGCTGGTCGAATTTGGCGCCCCGGCCTTCGGGCGGTTATTTTTGGGTGCGGCTGTGCCCGCGGCCTATTTTTGGCACACGGAGGCGCCTCGTAAAGTCTCGCGCCATTCCGAGTCCGGCGGACGAAGTTGGCCAGCCCCACCCCCCAAGGCTATAGCCCACCCGTTTTTGTGGCCTTTTTCCGCTGGACGAACTTGGCACCCCGGCCTTCGGTCGGGTATTTTTGGGCCCGGCTGTGCCCGCGCCCTAGCCACAGCACACGGAGGCGCCTCGCAAAGTCTCGCGCCAGTCCGAGTCCGGCGCACGAAGTTGGCCAGCCCCACCCCCCAAGGCTATAGCCCACCCATTTTTGTGGCCTTTTTCCGCTGGACGAACTTGGCGCCGCGGCCTTCGGGCGGATATTTTTGGGTGCGGCTGTACCCGCGGCCTATTTTTGGCACACGGAGGCACCTCGCAAAGTCTCGCGCCATTCCGAGTCCGGCGGACGAAGTTGGCCAGCCCCACCCCCCAAGGCTATAGCCCACCCGTTTTTGTGGCCTTTTTCTTCTGGACGAACTTGGCGCCCCGGCCTTCGGGGGGAAATTTTTGGGCGCGCCTGTGGCCGCGGCCTATTTTTGGCACACGTAGGCGCCACGCAAAGTCTCGCGCCATTCCGAGTCCGGCGAACGAAGTTGGCCAGCCCCACCCGCCAACGCTATAGCCCACCCGTTTTTGTGGCCTTTTTCCGCTGGACGAACTTGGCGCCCCGGCCTTCGGGCGGGTAGTTTTGGGCGCGGCTGAGCCCGCGGCCGAGCCCGCGGCCTATTTGTGGCACACAGAGGCGCCTCGCAAAGTCTCGCGCCATTCCGAGTCCGGCGGACGAAGTCGGCCAGCCCCACCCCCCAAGGCTATAGCCCACCCGTTTTTGTGGCCTTTTTCCGCTGGACGAACTTGGCGCCCCGGCCTTCGGGCGGGTATTTTTGGGCGCGACTAAGCCCGCAGCCAAGCCCGTGGCCTATTTTTGGCACACGGAGGCGCCTCGCAAAGTCTCGCGCCATTCCGAGTCCGGCGGACGAAGTCGGCCAGCCCCACCCCCCAAGGCTATAGCCCACCCGTTTTTGTGGCCTTTTTCCGCTGGACGAATTTGGCGCCCCGGCCTTCGGGCGGTTATTTTTGGGTGCGGCTGTGCCCGCGGCCTATTTTTGGCACACGGAGGCGCCTCGCAAAGTCTCGCGCCATTCCGAGTCCGGCGGACGAAGTTGGCCAGCCCAACCCCCAAGGCTATAGCCCGCCCGTTTTTGTGGGCTTTTCCGCTGGGCGAGACTTGGCACCCGGCCTTCGGTCGGTTATTTTTGGGTCCGGCTGTGCCCGCGCCCTATTTTTGGCACACGGAGGCGCCTCGCAAAGTCTCGCGCCAGTCCGAGTCCGGCGCACGAAGTTGGCCAGCCCCACCCCCCAAGGCTATAGCCCACCCATTTTTGTGGCCTTTTTCCGCTGGACGAACTTGGCGCCCCGGCCTTCGGGCGGATATTCTTGGGTGCGGCTGTACCCGCGGCCTATTTTTGGCACACGGAGGCACCTCGCAAAGTCTCGCGCCATTCCGAGTCCGGCGGACGAAGTTGGCCAGCCCCACCCCCCAAGGCTATAGCCCACCCGTTTTTGTGGCCTTTTACCGCTGGACGAACTTGGCGCCCGGCCTTCGGGAGTATTTTAGGCGCGGCTGTGCCCGCGGCCTATTTTTTGGCACACGTAGGCGCCGCAAAGTCTCGCGCCATTCCGAGTCCGGCGGACGAAGTTGGCCAGCCCCACCCCCCAAGGCTATAGCCCACCCGTTTTTGTGGCCTTTTTCCGCTGGACGAACTTGGCGCCCCGGCCTTCGGGGCGGGTATTTTTGGGCGCGGCTGTGCCCGCGGTCTATTTTTGGCACACGGAGGCGCCTCGCAAAGTCTCGCGCCATTCCGAGACCGGCGGACGAAGTAGGCCAGCCCCACCCCCCAAGGCTATAGCCCACCCGTTTTTGTGGCCTTTTTCAGCTGGACGAACTTGGCGCCCCGGCCTTCGGGCGGGGATTTTTGGGCGCGGCTGTGCCCGCGGCCTATTTTTGGCACACGGAGGCGCCTCGCAAAGTCTCACGCCATTCCGAGTCCGGCGGACGAAGTTGGCTGCCCCACCCCCAAGGCTATAGCCCACCCGTTTTTTTGGCCTTTTTCCGCTGGACGAACTTGGCTCCCCGGCCTTCGGGCGGGTATTTTGGGGCGCGGCTGTGCCCGCGTCCTATTTTTGGCACACGGAGGCGCCTCGCATAGTCTCGCGCCATTCCGAGTCCGGCGGACGGTTGGCCAGCCCCACCCCCAAGGCTATAGCCCACCCGTTTTGTGGCCTTTTTCCGCTGGACGAACTTGGCTGCCCGGCCGACGGGCGGGTATTTTTGGTCGCGGCTGGGCCGCGGGCCTATTTTGGCACACGGAGGTGCCTCACAGAGTCTCGCGCCATTCCGAGTCCGGCGGACGAAGTTGGCCAGCCCCACCCCCCAAGGCTATAGCCCACCCGTTTTTGTGGCCTTTTTCCGCTGGACGAACTTGGCTCCCCGGCCTTCGGGCGGGTATTTTGGGGCGCGGCTGTGCCCGCGACCTATTTTTGGCACACGGAGGCGCCTCGCAAAGTCTCGCGCCATTCCGAGTCCGGCGGACGAAGTTGGCCAGCCCCACCCCCCAAGGCTATAGCCCACCCGTTTTTGTGGCCTTTTTCCGCTGGACGAACTTGGCACCCCGGCCTTCGGTCGGGTATTTTTGGGCCCGGCTGTGCCCGCGCCCTATTTTTGGCACACGGAGGCGCCTCGCAAAGTCTCGCGCCAGTCCGAGTCCGGCGCACGAAGTTGGCCAGCCCCACCCCCCAAGGCTATAGCCCACCCATTTTTGTGGCCTTTTTCCGCTGGACGAACTTGGCGCCCCGGCCTTCGGGCGGATATTCTTGGGTGCGGCTGTACCCGCGGCCTATTTTTGGCACACGGAGGCACCTCGCAAAGTCTCGCGCCATTCCGAGTCCGGCGGACGAAGTTGGCCAGCCCCACCCCCCAAGGCTATAGCCCACCCGTTTTTGTGGCCTTTTTCCGCTGGACGAACTTGGCGCCCCGGCCTTCTGGCGGGTACTTTTGGGCGCGGCTGTGCCCGCGGCCTATTTTTGGCACACGGAGGCGCTTCATAAAGTCTCACGCCATTCCGAGTCCGGGGGACGAAGCTGGCCAGCCCCACCCCCCAAGGCTATAGCCCACCCGTTTTTGTGGCCTGTTTCCGCCGGACAAACTTGGCGCCCCGGCCTTCGGGCGGGTATTTTTGGGCGCGGCTTTGGCCGCGGTCTATTTTTGGCACACGGAGGCGCCTCGCAAAGTCTCGCGCCATTCCGAGTCCGGCGGACGAAGTTGGCCAGCCCCACCCCCCAAGGCTATAGCCCACCCGTTTTTGTTGCCTTTTTCTGCTGGACGAACTTGGCACCCCGGCCTTCGGGCGGGTATTTTTGGGCGCGGCTGTGCCCGCGGCCTATTTTTGGCACACGGAGGCGCCTCGCAAAGTCTCACGCCATTCCGAGTCCGGCGGACGAAGTTGGCCGGCCCCACCCCCCAAGGCTATAGCCCACCCGTTTTTTTGGCCTTTTTCCGCTGGACGAACTTGGCTCCCCGGCCGTCGGGGGGGTATTTTGGGGCGCGGCTGTGCCCGCGACCTATTTTTGGCACACGGAGGCGCCTCGCAAAGTCTCGCGCCATTCCGAGTCCGGCGGACGAAGTTGGCCAGCCCCACCCCCCAAGGCTATAGCCCACCCGTTTTTGTGGCCTTTTTCCGCTGGACGAACTTGGCGCCCCGGCCTTCGGGTGGGTATTTTAGGGCGCGGCTGGGCCCGCGGCCTATTTTTGGCACACGGAGGTGCCTCACAAAGTCTCGCGCCATTCCGAGTCCGGCGGACGAAGTTGGCCAGCCCCACCCCCCAAGGCTATAGCCCACCCGTTTTTGTGGCCTTTTTCCGCTGGACGAACTTGGCTCCCCGGCCTTCGGGCGGGTATTTTGGGGCGCGGCTGTGCCCGCGACCTATTTTTGGCACACGGAGGCGCCTCGCAAAGTCTCGCGCCATTCCGAGTCCGGCGGACGAAGTTGGCCAGCCCCACCCCCCAAGGCTATAGCCCACCCGTTTTTGTGGCCTTTTTCCGCTGGACGAACTTGGCGCCCCGGCCTTCGGGTGGGTATTTTAGGGCGCGGCTGGGCCCGCGGCCTATTTTTGGCACACGGAGGTGCCTCACAAAGTCTCGCGCCATTCCGAGTTCGGCGGACGAAGTTGGCCAGCCCCACCCCCCAAGGCTATAGCCCACCCGTTTTTGTGGCCTTTTTCCGCTGGACGAACTTGGCGCCCCGGCCTTCGGGGGGAAATTTTTGGGCGCGGCTGTGCCCGCGGCCTATTTTTGGCACACGTAGGTGCCACGCAAAGTCTCGCGCCATTCCGAGTCCAGCGAACGAAGTTGGCCAGCCCCACCCGCCAACGCTATAGCCCACCCGTTTTTGTGGCCTTTTTCCGCTGGACGAACTTGGCGCCCCGGCCTTCGGGCGGGTATTTTTGGGCGCGGATAAGCCCGCGGCCGAGCCCGCGGCCGAGCCTGCGGCCTATTTTTGGCACACGGAGGCGCCTCGCAAAGTCTCGCGCCATTCCGAGTCCGGCGGACGAAGTCGGCCAGCCCCACCCCCCAAGGCTATAGCCCACCCGTTTTTGTGGCCTTTTTCCGCTGGACGAACTTGGCACCCCGGTATTCGGTCGGGTATTTTTGGGCGCGGCTGTGCCCGCGGCCTATTTTTGGCACACGGAGGCGCCTCGCAAAGTCTCGCGCCATTCCGAGTCCGGCGCACGAAGTTGGCCAGCCCCACCCCCCAAGGCTATAGCCCACCCATTTTTGTGGCCTTTTTCCGCTGGACGAACTTGGCGCCCCGGCCTTCGGGCGGGTATTTTTGGGTGCGGCTGTGCCCGCGGCCTTTTGGCCCAGCACACGGAGGCGCCTCGCAAAGTCTCGCGCCATTCCGAGTCCGGCGGACCAGTTGGCCAGCCCCACCCCCAAGGCTATAGCCCACCCATTTTGTGGCCTTTTTCCGCTGGGACGAACTTGGCGCCCGGCCTTGGGCGGGTATTTTTGGGTGCGGCTGTGCCCTTTGCCTATTTTTGGCACACGGAGATGCCTCGCAAAGTCTCGCGCCATTCCGAGTCCCGGCGGACGAAGTTGGCCAGCCCCACCCCCATGGCTATAGCCCACCCGTTTTGTGGCCTTTTTCCGCTGGACGAACTTGGCGCCCTGGCCTTCGAGGGGTATTTTTGGGTGCGGCTGTGCCCTGGCCTATTTTTTTCGCACACGGAGGCCCCTCGCAAAGTCTCGCGCCATTCCGAGTCCGGCGGACGAAGTTGGCCAGCCCCACCCCCCAAGGCTATTGCCCACCCATTTTTGTGGCCTTTTTCCGCTGGACGAACTTGGCACCCCGGCCTTCGGTCGGGGATGTTTGGGGGCGGGTGTGCCTTTGACCTATTTTGGCACACGGAGGCACCACCGCAAAGTCTCGCGCCATTCCGAGTCCGAGGCGGGACGAAGTTGGCCAGCCCCACCCCCCAAGGCTATGGCCCACCCATTTTTGTGGCCTTTTTCCGCTGGACGAACTTGGCGCCCCGGCCTTCGGGCGGGTATTTTTGGGTGCGGCTGTGCCCGCGGCCTATTTTTGGCACACGGAGACGCCTCGCAAAGTCTCGCGCCATTTCGAGTCCGGCGGACAAAGTTGGCCAGCCCCACCCCCCAAGGCTATAGCCCACCCGTTTTTGTGGCCTCTTTCCGCTGGACGAACTTGGCACCCCGGCCTTCGGTCGGGTATTTTTGGGCGCGGCTGTGCCCGCGGCCTATTTTTGGCACATGGAGGCGCCTCGCAAAGTCTCGCGCCATTCCGAGTCCGGCGCACGAAGTTGGCCAGGCCCACCCCCAAAGGCTATAGCCCACCCATTTTTGTGGCCTTTTCCGCTGGACGAACTTGGTGCCCTGGCCTTCGGGCGGGTATTTTTGGGTGCGGCTGTGCCCGCGGCCTATTTTTCGCACACGGAGGCGCCTCGCAAAGTCTCGCGCCATTCCGAGTCCGGCGGACGAAGTTGGCCAGCCCCACCCCCCAAGGCTATAGCCCACCCGTTTTTGTGGCCTTTTTCCGCTGGA
This sequence comes from Citrus cavaleriei, assembly GCA_030448935.1. Classification (NCBI taxonomy): domain Eukaryota; kingdom Viridiplantae; phylum Streptophyta; class Magnoliopsida; order Sapindales; family Rutaceae; genus Citrus; species Citrus cavaleriei. The sequence goes on from JAUJEM010000318.1 coordinate 8,168, forward strand.
CGAACTTGGCGCCCCGGCCTTCGGGCGGGTATTTTTGGGCGCGGCTGTCCCGCGGCCTATTTTTGGCACACGGAGGCGCCTCGCAAAGTCTCGCGCCAGTCCGAGTCCGGCGGACGAAGTTGGCCAGCCCCACCCCCCAAGGCTATAGCCCACCCATTTTTGTGGCCTTTTTCCGCTGGACGAACTTGGCGGCCCGGCCTTCGGGGGGAAATTTTTGGGCGCGGCTGTGCCCGCGGCCTATTTTTGGCACAAGGAGGCGCCTCGCAAAGTCTCGCGCCATTCCGAGTCCGGCGGACGAAGTTGGCCAGCCCCACCCCCCAAAGCTATAGCCCACCCGTTTTTGTGGCCTTTTTCCGCTGGACGAACTTGGCGCCCCGGCCTTCGGGGGGGTATTTTTGGGTGCGGCTGTGCCAGTGGCTGAGCCCGCGGCCTATTTTTGGAACACGGAGGCGCCTCGCAAAGTCTCGCGCCATTCCGAGTCCGGCGGACGAAGTTGGCCAGCCCCACCCCCCAAGGCTATAGCCCACCCGTTTTTGTGGCCTTTTTCCGCTGGACGAACTTGGCGCCCCGGCCTTCGGGCGGGTATTTTTGGGCGCGTCTGAGCCCGCGGCCGAGCCCGTGGCCTATTTTTGGGACACGGAGGCGCCTCGCAAAGTCTCGCGCCATTCCGAGTCCGGCGGACGAAGTTGGCCTGCCCCACCCCCCAAGGCTATAGCCCACCCGTTTTTGTGGCCTTTTTCTGCTGGACGAACTTGGCGCCCCGGCCTTCGGGCGGGTATTTTTGGGCGCGGCTGTGCCCGCGGCCTATTTTTGGCACAAGGAGGCGCCTCGCAAAGTCTCGCGCCATTCCGAGTCCGGCGGACGAAGTTGGCCAGCTCCACCGCCCAAGGCTATAGCCCACCCGTTTTTGTGGCCTTTTTCCGCTGGACGAACTTGGCGCCCCGGCCTTCGAGGGGGTATTTTTGGGTGCGGCTGTGCCAGCGGCCGAGCCCGTGGCCTATTTTTGGCACACGGAGGCGCCTCGCAAAGCCTCGCGCCATTCCGAGTCCGGCGGACGAAGTTGGCCAGCCCCACCCCCCAAGGCTATAGCCCACCCGTTTTTGTGGCCTTTTTCCGCTGGACGAACTTGGCGCCCCGGCCTTCGGGCGGGTATTTTTGGGCGCGGCTGTGCCCGCGGCCTATTTTTGGCACAAGGAGGCGCCTCGCAAAGTCTCGCGCCATTCCGAGTCCGGCGGACGATGTTGGCCAGCCCCACCCCCCAAGGCTATAGCCCACCCGTTTTTGTGGCCTTTTTCCGCTGGACGAACTTGGCGCCCCGGCCTTCGGGGGGGTATTTTTGAGTACGGCTGTGCCCATGGCCGAGCCCGCGGCCTATTTTTGGCACACGGAGGCGCCTCGCAAAGTCTAGCGCCATTCCGAGTCCGGCGGACGAAGTTGGCCAGCCCCACCCCCCAAGGCTATAGCCCACCCGTTTTTGTGGCCTTTTTCCGCTGGACGAACTTGGCGCCCCGGCCTTCGGGCGGGTATTTTTGGGCCCGGCTGTGCCCGCGGCCTATTTTTGGCACAAGGAGGTGCCTCGCAAAGTCTCGCGCCATTCCGAGTCCGGCGGACGAAGTTGGCCAGCCCCACCCCCCAAGGCTATAGCCCACCCGTTTTTGTGGCCTTTTTCCGCTGGACGAACTTGGCGCCCCGGCCTTCGGGGGGGTATTTTAGGGTGCGGCTGTGGCCGCGGCCTATTTTTGGCACACGGAGGCGCCTCGCAAAGTCTCGCACCATTCCGAGTCTGGCGGACGAAGTTGGCCAGCCCCACCCCCCAAGGCTATAGCCCACCCGTTTTTCTGCCCTTTTTCCGCAGGACGAACTTGGCTCCCCGGCCATCGGGCGGGTATTATTGGCTGCGGCTGTGCCCGCGGCCTATTTTTGGCACGCGGAGGTGCCTCGCAAAGTCTCGCGCCATTCCGAGTCCGGCGGACGAAGTTGGCCAGCCCCACCCCCCAAGGGTATAGCCCACCCGTTTTTGTGGCCTTTTTCCGCTGGATGAACTTGGCGCCCCGGCCTTCGGGCGGGTATTTTTGGGCGCGGCTGAGCCCGCGTCCGAGCCCGCTGCCTATTTTTGGCACACGGAGGCGCCCCGCAAAGTCTCGCGCCATTCCGAGTCCGGCGGACGAAGTTGGCCAGCCCCACCCCCCAAGGCTATAGCCCACCCGTTTTTGTGGCCTTTTTCCGCTGGACGAACTTGGCGCCCCGGCCTTCGGGGGGGTATTTTTGGGTGCGGCTGTGCCCGCGGCCTATTTTTGGCAAACGGAGGTGCCTCGCAAAGTCTCGCGCCATTCCGAGTCCGGCGGACGAAGTTGGCCAGCCCCACCCCCCAAGGCTATAGCCCACCCGTTTTTGTGGCCTTTTTCCGCTGGACCAACTTGGCGCCCCGGCCTTCGGGCGGGTATTTTTGGGCGCGGCTGTGCCCGCGGCCTAGTTTTGCCACACGGAGGTGCCTCGCAAAGTCTCGCGCCTTTCCGAGTCCGGCGGACGAAGTTGGCCTGCCCCACCCCCCAAGGCTATAGCCCACCCGTTTTTGTGGCCTTTTTCCGCTGGACGAACTTGGCGCCCCGGCCTTCGGGCGGGTATTTTTGGGTGCGGCTGTGCCCGCGGCCTATTTTTGGCACACGGAGGCGCCTCGCAAAGTCTCGCGCCATTCCGACTCCGGCGGACGAAGTTGGCCAGCCCCACCCCCCAAGGCTATAGGCCACCCGTTTTTGAGGGCCTTTTTCCGCTGGACGAACTTGGCGCCCCGGCCTTCGGGCGGTTATTTTTGGGCGCGGCTGTGTCCGCGGTCTATTTTTGGCACACGGAGGCGCCTCGCAAAGCCTCGTGCCATTCCGAGTCCGGCGGACGAAGTTGGCCAGCCCCACCCCCCAAGGCTACAGCCCACCCGTTTTTGTAGCCTTTTTCCGCTGGACAAACATGGCGCCCCGGCCTTCGGGCGAGTATTTTTGGGCGCGGCTGTGTCCGCGGCCTATTTTTGGCACACGGAGGCACCTCGCAAAGTCTCGCGCCATTCCGTGTCCGGCTGACGAAGTTGGCCAGCCCCACCCCCCAAGGCTATAGCCCACCCGTTTTTGTGGCCATTTTCCGCTGGACGAACTTGGCGCCCCGGCCTTCGGGCGGGTATTTTTGGGTGCGGCTGTGCCCGCGGCCTATTTTTGGCACAAGGAGGCGCCTCGCAAAGTCTCGCGCCATTCCGAGTCCGGCGGACCAAGTTGGCCAGCCCCACCCCCCAAGGCTATAGCCCACCCGTTTTTGTGGCCTTTTTCCGCTGGACGAACTTGGCGCCCCGGCCTTCGGGCGGGTATTTTTGGGCGCGGCTGAGCCCGCGGCCGAGCCCGTGGCCTATTTTTGGCACACGGAGGCGCCTCGCAAAGTCTCGCGCCATTCCGAGTCCGGCGGACGAAGTTGGCCAGCCCCACCCCCCAAGGCTATAGCCCACCCGTTTTTGTGGCCTTTTTCCGCTGGACGAACTTGGCGCCCCGGCCTTCGGGCGGGTATTTTTGGGCGCGGCTTTGCCCGCGGCCTATTTTTGGCACAAGGAGGCGCCTCGCAAAGTCTCGCGCCATTCCGAGTCCGGCGGACGATGTTGGCCAGCCCCACCCCCCAAGGCTATAGCCCACCCGTTTTTGTGGCCTTTTTCCGCTGGACGAACTTGGCGCCCCGGCCTTCGGGGGGGTATTTTTGAGTGCGGCTGTGCCCGCGGCCGAGCCCGCGGCCTATTTTTGGCACACGGAGGCGCCTCGCAAAGTCTAGCGCCATTCCGAGTCCGGCGGACGAAGTTGGCCAGCCCCACCCCCCAAGGCTATAGCCCACCCGTTTTTGTGGCCTTTTTCCGCTGGACGAACTTGGCGCCCCGGCCTTCGGGCGGGTATTTTTGGGTGCGGCTGTGCCCGCGGCCTATTTTTGGCACAAGGAGGCGCCTCGCAAAGTCTCGCGCCATTCCGAGTCCGGCGGACCAAGTTGGCCAGCCCCACCCCCCAAGGCTATAGCCCACCCGTTTTTGTGGCCTTTTTCCGCTGGACGAACTTGGCGCCCCGGCCATCGGGCGGGTATTTTTGGGCGCGGCTGAGCCCGCGGCCGAGCCCGTGGCCTATTTTTGGCACACGGAGGCGCCTCGCAAAGTCTCGCGCCATTCCGAGTCCGGCGGACGAAGTTGGCCAGCCCCACCCCCCAAGGCTATAGCCCACCCGTTTTTGTGGCCTTTTTCCGCAGGACGAACTTGGCGCCCCGGCCTTCGGGCGGGTATTTTTGGGCGCGGCTGTGCCCCCGGCCTATTTTTGGCACAAGGAGGCGCCTCGCAAAGTCTCACGCCATTCCGAGTCCGGCGGACGATGTTGGCCAGCCCCACCCCCCAAGGCTATAGCCCACCCGTTTTTGTGGCCTTTTTCCGCTGGACGAACTTGGCGCCCCGGCCTTCGGGCGGGTATTTTTGGGTGCGGCTGTGCCCGCGGCCTATTTTCGGCTCACGGAGGCACGTCGCAAAGTCTCGCGCCATTCCGAGTCCGGCGGACGAAGTTGGCCAGCCCCACCCCCCAAGGCTATAGCCCACCCGTTTTTGTGGCCATTTTCCGCTGGACGAACTTGGCGCCCCGGCCTTCGGGCGGGTATTTTTGGGTGCGGCTGTGCCCGCGGCCTATTTTCGGCTCACGGAGGCACGTCGCAAAGTCTCGCGCCATTCCGTGTCCGGCTGACGAAGTTGGCCAGCCCCACCCCCCAAGGCTATAGCCCACCCGTTTTTGTGGCCATTTTCCGCTGGACGAACTTGGCGCCCCGGCCTTCGGGCGGGTATTTTTGGGTGCGGCTGTGCCTTTTGGCCAATTTCGGCACAAGGAGGCTCCTCGCAAAGTCTCGCGCCATTCAGACTCAGGCGGACCAACTTGGCCTCCCCCACCCCCCTCCGATATAGCCCACCCGTTTTTGTGGCCATTTTCCGCTGGACGAACTTGGTGCCCGGCCTTCGGGCGGGTATTTTTGGCGAGGCTGAGCCGCGGCCGAGCCCGTGGCCTATTTTTGTCACACGGAGGCGCCTCGCAAAGTCTCGCGCCATTCCGAGTCCCGGCGGACGAAGTTGGCCAGCCAGTCCCCCATAGGCTATAGCCCACCATTTTTGTGGCCTTTTTCCGCTGGACGAACTTGGCGCCCCGGCCTTCGGGCGGGTATTTTTGGGCGCGGCTGTGCCCGCGGCCTATTTTTGGCACAAGGAGGCGCCTCGCAAAGTCTCGCGCCATTCCGAGTCCGGCGGACGATGTTGGCCAGCCCCACCCCCCAAGGCTATAGCCCACCCGGTGTTGTGGCCATGTTCCGCGGGACGAACTTGGCGCCCCGGCCTTCGGGGGGGTATTTTTGAGTGCGGCTGTGCCCGCGGCCGAGCCCGCGGCCTATTTTTGGCACACGGAGGCGCCTCGCAAAGTCTAGCGCCATTCCGAGTCCGGCGGACGAAGTTGGCCAGCCCCACCCCCCAAGGCTATAGCCCACCCGTTTTTGTGGCCTTTTTCCGCTGGACGAACTTGGCTCCCCGGCCTTCGGGCGGGTATTTTTGGGCGCGGCTGTGCCCGCGGCCTATTTTTGGCACAAGGAGGTGCCTCGCAAAGTCTCGCGCCATTCTGAGTCCGGCGGACGAAGTTGGCCAGCCCCACCCCCCAAGGCTATAGCCCACCCGTTTTTGTGGCCTTTTTCCGCTGGACGAACTTGGCGCCCCGGCCTTCGGGGGGGTATTTTTGGGTTCGGCTGTGGCCGCGGCCTATTTTTGGCACACGGAGGCGCCTCGCAATGTCTCGCGCCATTCCGAGTCCGGCGGACGAAGTTGGCCAGCCCCACCCCCCAAGGGTATAGCCCACCCGTTTTTGTGGCCTTTTTCCACTGGACGAACTTGGCGCCCCGGCCTTCGGGCGGGTATTTTTGGGTGCGGCTGTGCCCGCGGCCTATTTTTGGCACACGGAGGCGCCTCGCAAAGTCTCGTGCCATTCCGACTCCGGCGGACGAAGTTCGCCAGCCCCACCCCCCAAGGCTATAGGCCACCCGTTTTTGTGGCCTTTTTCCGCTGGACGAACTTGGCGCCCCGGCCTTCGGGCGGGTATTTTTGGGCGCGGCTGTGCCCGCGGCCTATTTTTGGCACACGGAGGCGCCTCGCAAAGCCTCGTGCCATACCGAGTCCGGCGGACGAAGTTGGCCAGCCCCACCCCCCAAGGCTATAGCCCACCCGTTTTTGTGGCCTTTTTCCGCTGGACAAACATGGCGCCCCGGCCTTCGGGCGAGTATTTTTGGGCGCGGCTGTGTCCGCGGCCTATTTTTGGCACACGGAGGCGCCTCGCAAAGTCTCGCGCCATTCCGAGTCCGGCGGACGAAGTTGGCCAGCCCCACCCCCCAAGGCTATAGCCCACCGTTTTTGTGGCCTTTTTCCGCTGGACGAACTTGGCGCGCGGCGGCTCGGTGGGTTTTTTTGGGCGCGGCTGTGCCCGCGGCCTATTTTTGGCACACGGAGGCGCCTTGCAAAGTCTCGCGCCATTCCGAGTCCGGCGGACGAAGTTGGCCAGCCCCACCCCCCAAGGCTATAGCCCACCCGTTTTTCTGGCCTTTTTCCGCTGGACGAACTAGGCGCCCCGGCCTTCGGGCGGGTATTTTTGGGCGCGGCTGTGCCCGCGGCCGATTTTTACCACACGGAGGCGCCTCGCAAAGTCTCGCGCCATTCCGAGTCCGGCGGACGAAGTTGGCCAGCCCCACCCCCCAAGGCTATAGCCCACCCGTTTTTGTGGCCTTTTTCCGCTGGACGAACTTGGCGCCCCGGCCTTCGGGGGGGTATTTTTGGGCGCGGCTGTGCCATCGGCCTATTTTTGTCACACGGAGGTGCCTCGCAATGTCTCGCGCCATTCCGAGTCCGGCGGACGAAGTTGGCCAGCCCCACCCCCCAAGGCTATAGCCCACCCGTTTTTGTGGCCATTTTCCGCTGGACGAACTTGGCGCTCGGCCTTCGGGCCGGTATTTTTGGGTGCGGCTGTGCCCGCGGCCTATTTTTGGCACACGGAGGCGCCTCGCAAAGTCTCGTGCCATTCCGACTCCGGCGGACGAAGTTCGCCAGCCCCACCCCCCAAGGCTATAGGCCACCCGTTTTTGTGGCCTTTTTCCGCTGGACGAACTTGGCGCCCCGGCCTTCGGCCGGGTATTTTTGGGCGCGGCTGTGCCCGCGGCCTATTTTTGGCACACGGAGGCGCCTCGCAAAGCCTCGTGCCATACCGAGTCCGGCGGACGAAGTTGGCCAGCCCCACCCCCCAAGGCTATAGCCCACCCGTTTTTGTGGCCTTTTTCCGCTGGACAAACATGGCGCCCCGGCCTTCGGGCGAGTATTTTTGGGCGCGGCTGTGTCCGCGGCCTATTTTTGGCACAAGGAGGCGCCTCGCAAAGTCTCGCGCCATTCCGAGTCCGGCGGACGAAGTTGGCCAGCCCCACCCCCCAAGGCTATAGCCCACCCGTTTTTGTGGCCTTTTTCCGCTGGACGAACTTGGCGCCGCGGCCTTCGGGTGGGTATTTTTGGGCGCGGCTGTGCCCGCGGCCTATTTTTGGCACACGGAGGCGCCTTGCAAAGTCTCGCGCCATTCCGAGTCCGGCGGACGAAGTTGGCCAGCCCCACCCCCCAAGGCTATAGCCCACCCGTTTTTCTGGCCTTTTTCCGCTGGACGAACTAGGCGCCCCGGCCTTCGGGCGGGTATTTTTGGGTGCGGCTGTGCCCGCGGCCGATTTTTACCACACGGAGGCGCCTCGCAAAGTCTCGCGCCATTCCGAGTCCGGCGGACGAAGTTGGCCAGCCCCACCCCCCAAGGCTATAGCCCACCCGTTTTTGTGGCCTTTTTCCGCTGGACGAACTTGGCGCCCCGGCCTTCGGGGGGGTATTTTTGGGCGCGGCTGTGCCCGCGGCCTATTTTTGCCACACGGAGGTGCCTCGCAATGTCTCGCGCCATTCCGAGTCCGGCGGACGAAGTTGGCCAGCCCCACCCCCCAAGGCTATAGCCCACCCGTTTTTGTGGCCATTTTCCGCTGGACGAACTTGGCGCTCGGCCTTCGGGCGGGTATTTTTGGGTGCGGCTGTGCCCGCGGCCTATTTTCGGCTCACGGAGGCACGTCGCAAAGTCTCGCGCCATTCCGAGTCCGGCGGACGAAGTTGGCCAGCCCCACCCCCCAAGGCTATAGCCCACCCGTTTTTGTGGCCATTTTCCGCTGGACGAACTTGGCGCCCCGGCCTTCGGGCGGGTATTTTTGGGTGCGGCTGTGCCCGCGGCCTATTTTCCGCTCACGGAGGCACGTCGCAAAGTCTCGCGCCATTCCGTGTCCGGCTGACGAAGTTGGCCAGCCCCACCCCCCAAGGCTATAGCCCACCCGTTTTTGTGGCCTTTTTCCGCTGGACGAACTTGGCGCCCCGGCCTTCGGGCGGGTATTTTTGGGCGCGGCTGTGCCCGCGGCCTATTTTTGGCACAAGGAGGCGCCTCGCAAAGTCTCGCGCCATTCCGAGTCCGGCGGACCAAGTTGGCCAGCCCCACCCCCCAAGGCTATAGCCCACCCGTTTTTGTGGCCTTTTTCCGCTGGACGAACTTGGCGCCCCGGCCTTCGGGCGGGTATTTTTGGGCGCGGCTGAGCCCGCGGCCGAGCCCGTGGCCTATTTTTGGCACACGGAGGCGCCTCGCAAAGTCTCGCGCCATTCCGAGTCCGGCGGACGAAGTTGGCCAGCCCCACCCCCCAAGGCTATAGCCCACCCGTTTTTGTGGCCTTTTTCCGCTGGACGAACATGGCGCCCCGGCCTTCGGGCGGGTATTTTTGGCGCGGCTGTGCCCGCGGCCTATTTTTGGCACAAGGAGGAGCCTCGCAAAGTCTCGCGCCATTCCGAGTACGGCGGCGGACGATGTTGGCCAGCCCCACCCCCCAAGGCTATAGCCCACCCGTTTTTGTGGCCTTTTTCCGCTGGACGAACTTGGCGCCCCGGCCTTCGGGGGGGTATTTTTGAGTGCGGCTGTGCCCGCGGCCGAGCCCGCGGCCTATTTTTGGCACACGGAGGCGCCTCGCAAAGTCTAGCGCCATTCCGAGTCCGGCGGACGAAGTTGGCCAGCCCCACCCCCCAAGGCTATAGCCCACCCGTTTTTGTGGCCTTTTTCCGCTGGACGAACTTGGCGCCCCGGCCTTCGGGCGGGTATTTTTGGGCGCGGCTGTGCCCGCGGCCTATTTTTGGCACAAGGAGGTGCCTCGCAAAGTCTCGCGCCATTCCGAGTCCGGCGGACGAAGTTGGCCAGCCCCACCCCCCAAGGCTATAGCCCACCCGTTTTGTGGCCTTTTACCGCTGGAAGAACTTGGCGCCCCGGCCTTCGGGGGTATTTTTGGGTTCGGCTGTGGGCGCTGACCTTTTTGGCACACGGATGCGCCTCGCAAAGTCTCGCGCCATTCCGAGTCCGGCGGACGAAGTTGGCCAGCCCCACCCCCCAAGGGTATAGCCCACCCGTGTTTGTGGCCTTTTTCCACTGGACGAACTTGGCGCCCCGGCCTTCGGGCGGGTATTTTTGGCTGCGGCTGTGCCCGCGGCCTATTGGCCCCAGCACACAGAGGCGCCTCGCAAAGTCTCGCGCCATTCCGAGTCCGGCGGACGAAGTTGGCCAGCCCCACCCCCCAAGGCTATAGCCCACCCGTTTTTGTGGCCTTTTTCCGCTGGACCAACTTGGCGCCCCGGCCTTCGGGCGGGTATTTTTGGGCGCGGCTGTCCCCGCGGCCTATTTTTGCCACACGGAGGCGCCTCGCAAAGTCTCGCGCCATTCCGAGTCCGGCGGACGAAGTTGGCCAGCCCCACCGCCCAAGGCTATAGCCCACCCGTTTTTGTGGCCTTTTTCCGCTGGACGAGCTTGGCGCCCCGGCCTTCGGGGGGGTATTTTTGGACGCGGCTGTGCCCGCGGCCTATTTTTGCCACACGGAGGTGCCTCGCAAAGTCTCGCGCCTTTCCGAGTCCGGCGGACGAAGTTGGCCAGCCCCACCCCCCAAGGCTATAGCCCACCCGTTTTTGTGGCCTTTTTCCGCTGGACGAACTTGGCGCCCCGGCCTTCGGGCGGGTATTTTTGGGTGCGGCTGTGCCCGCGGCCTATTTTCACAGCACACGGAGGCGCCTCGCAAAGTCTCGCGCCATTCCGAGTCCGGCGGACGAAGTTGGCCAGCCCCACCCCCCAAGGCTATAGCCCACCCGTTTTTGTGGCCTTTTTCCGCTGGACGAACTTGGCGCCCCGGCCTTCGGCGGGGTATTTTTGGGCGCGGCTGGGCCCGCGGCCTATTTTTGGCACACGGAGGTGCCTCGCAAAGTCTCGCGCCATTCCGATTCCGGCGGACGAAGTTGGCCAGCCCCACCCCCCAAGGCTGTAGCCCACCCTTTTTTGTGGCCTTTTTCCGCTGGACGAACTTGGCGCCCCGTCCTTCGGGCGGGTATTTTTGGACGCGGCTGTGCCCGCCGCCTAATTTTGGCACACGAAGGTGCCTCGGAAAGTCTCGCGCAATTCCGATTCCAGCGGACGAAGTTGGCCAGCCCCACCCCCCAAGGCTGTAGCCCACCCTTTTTTGTGGCCTTTTTCCGCTGGAAGAACTTGGCGCCCCGTCCTTCGGGCGGGTATTTTTGGACGCGGCTGTGCCCGCCGCCTAATTTTGGCACATGAAGGTGCCTCGGAAAGTCTCGCGCCATTCCGAGTCCGGCGGACGAAGTTGGCCAGCCCCACCCCCCAAGGCTATAGCCCACCCGTTTTTGTGGCCTTTTTCCGCTGGACGAACATGGCGCCCCGGCCTTCGGGCGGGTATTTTTGGGCGCGGCTGTTCCCGCGGCTTATTTTTGGCACACGGAAGTGCCTCGCAAAGGCTCACGCCATTCCGAGTCCGGCGGACGAAGTTGGCCAGCCCCACCCCCCAAGGCTATAGCCCACCCTTTTTTGTGGCCTTTTTCCGCTGGACGAACTTGGCGCCCCGGCCTTCGGGCGGGTATTTTTGGACGCGGCTGTGCCCGCCGCCTATTTTTGGCACACGAAGTCGCCTCGGAAAGTCTCGCGCCATTCCGAGTCCGGCGGACGAAGTTGGCCAGCCCCACCCCCCAAGGCTATAGCCCACCCGTTTTTGTGGCATTTTGCCGCTGGACGAACTTGGCGCCCCGGCCTTCGGGCCGGTATTTTTGGGCGCGGCTGTGTCCGCGGCCTATTTTTGGCACACGGAGGCGCCTCGCAAAGTCTCGTGCCATTCCTAGTCCGGCGGACGAAGTTGGCCAGCCCCACTCCCCAAGGCTATAGGGCACCCGTTTTTGTGGCCTTTTTCCGCTGGACGAACTTGGCGCCCCGGCCTTCGGGCGGGTATTTTTGGGCGCGGCTGTGCCCGCGGCCTATTTTTGGCACACGGAGGCGCCTCGCAAAGCCTCGTGCCATTCCGAGTCCGGCGGACAAAGTTGGCCGGCCCCACCCCCCAAGGCTATAGCCCACCCGTTTTTGTGGCCTTTTTCCGCTGGACAAACATGGCGCACCGGCCTTCGGGCGAGTATTTTTGGGCGCGGCTGTGTCCGCGGCCTATTTTTGGCACACGGAGGCGCCTCGCAAAGTCTCGCGCCATTCCGAGTCCGGCGGACGAAGTTGGCCAGCCACACCCCCCAAGGCTATAGCCCACCCGTTTTTGTGGCCTTTTTCCGCTGGACGAACTTGGCGCCCCGGCCTTCGGGCGGGTATTTTTGGGCGCGGCTGTGCCCGCGGCCTATATTTGGCACACGGAGGCGCCTCGCAAAGTCTCGCGCCATTCCGACTCCGGCGGACGAAGTTGGCCAGCCGCACCCCCCAAGGCTATAGCCCACCCGTTTTTCTGGCCTTTTTCCGCTGGACGAACTTGGCGCCCCGGCCTTCGGGCGGGTATTTTTGGGCTCGTCTGTACCCGCGGCCTATTTTTGCCACACGGAGGTGCCTCACAAAGTCTCGCGCCATTCCGAGTCCGGCGGACGAAGTTGGCCAGCCCCACCCCCCAAGGCTATAGCCCACCCGTTTTTGTGGCCTTTTTCCGCTGGACGAACTTGGCGCCCCGGCCTTCGGGGGGGTATTTTTGGGCGCGGCTGTGCCCGCGGCGTATTTTTTCCACACGGAGGTGCCTCGCAAAGTCTCGCGCCTTTCCGAGTCCGGCGGACGAAGTTGGCCAGCCCCACCCCCCAAGGCTATAGCCCACCCGTTTTTGTGGGCTTTTTCCGCTGGACGAACTTGGCGCCCCGGCCTTCGGGCGGGTATTTTTGGGTGCGGCTGTGCCCGCGGCCTATTTTTGGCACACGGAGGCGCCTCGCAAAGTCTCGTGCCATTCCGACTCCGGCGGACGAAGTTCGCCAGCCCACCCCCCAAGGCTGTAGGCCACCCGTTTTTGTGGCCTTTTTCCGCTGGACGAACTTGGCGCCCCGGCTTTCGGGCGGGTATTTTTGGGCGCGGCTGTGCCCGCGGCCTATTTTTGGCACACGGAGGCGCCTCGCAAAGCCTCGTGCCATACCGAGTCCGGCGGACGAAGTTGGCCAGCCCCACCCCCCAAGGCTATAGCCCACCCGTTTTTCTGGCCTTTTTCCGCTGGACGAACTAGGCGCCCCGGCCTTTGGGCGGGTATTTTTGGGCGCGGCTGTGCCCGCGGCCGATTTTTACCACACGGAGGCGCCTCGCAAAGTCTCGCGCCATTCCGAGTCCGGCGGACGAAGTTGGCCAGCCCCACCCCCCAAGGCTATAGCCCACACGTTTTTGTGGCCTTTTTCCGCTGGACGAACTTGGCGCCCCGGCCTTCGGGGGGGTATTTTTGGGCGCGGCTGTGCCCGCGGCCTATTTTTGCCACACGGAGGTGCCTCGCAATGTCTCGCGCCATTCCGAGTCCGGCGGACGAAGTTGGCTAGCCCCACCCCCCAAGGCTATAGGCCACCCGTTTTTGTGGCCATTTTCCGCTGGACGAACTTGGCGCTCGGCCTTCGGGCGGGTATTTTTGGGTGCGGCTGTGCCCGCGGCCTATTTTCGGCTCACGGAGGCACGTCGCAAAGTCTCGCACCATTCCGAGTCCGGCGGACGAAGTTGGCCAGCCCCACCCCCCAAGGCTATAGCCCACCCGTTTTTGTGGCCATTTTCCGCTGGACGAACTTGGCGCCCCGGCCTTCGGGCGGGTATTTTTGGGTGCGGCTGTGCCCGCGGCCTATTTTTGGCACACGGAGGCGCCTCGCAAAGTCTCGCGCCATTCAGAGTCCGGCGGACGAAGTTGGCCAGCCCCTCCCCCCAAGGCTATAGCCCACCCGTTTTTGTGGCCTTTTTCCGCTGGACGAACTTGGCGCCTCGGCCTTCGGGCGGGTATTTTTGGGCGCGGCTGTGCCCGTGGCCTATTTTTGGCATACGGAGGCGCCTCGCAACGTCTCGCGCCATTCCGAGTCCGGCGGACGAAGTTGGCCAGCCCAACCCCCCAAGGCTATAGCCCACCCGTTTTTGTGGCCTTTTTCCGCAGGACGAACTTGGCGCCCTGCCCTTCGGGCGGGTATTTTTGGGCGCGGCTGTGCCCGCGGCCTATTTTTGCCACACGGAGGCGCCTCGCAAAGTCTCGCGCCATTCCGAGTCCGGCGGACGAAGTTGGCCAGCCCCACCCCCCAAGGCTATAGCCCACCCGTTTTTGTGGCCTTTTTCCGCTGGACGAACTTGGCGCCCCGGCCTTCGGGGGGGTATTTTTGGGCGCGGCTATGCCCGCGGCCTATTTTTGCCACACGGAGGTGCCTCGCAAAGTCTCGCACCATTCCGAGTCCGGCGGACGAAATTGGCCAGCCCCACCCCCCAAGGCTATAGCCCATCCGTTTTTGTGGCCTTTTTCCGCTGGACGAACTTGGCGCCCCGGCCTTCGGGCGGGTATTTTTGGGTGCGGCTGTGTCCGCGGCCTATTTTTGGCACACGGAGGCGCCTCGCAAAGTCTTGCGCCATTCCGACTCCGGCGGACGAAGTTGGCCAGCCCCACCCCCCAAGGCTATAGCCCACCCGTTTTTGTGGCCTTTTTCCGCTGGACGAACTTGGCGCCCCGGCCTTCGGGCGGGTATTTTTGGGCGCGGCTGTGCCCGCGGCTTATTTTTGGCACACGGAGGTGCCTCGCAAAGTCTCGCGCCATTCCGAGTCCGGCGGACGAAGTTGGCCAGCCCCACCCCCCAAGGCTATAGCCCACCCGTTTTTCTGCCCTTTTTCCGCTGGACGAACTTGGCGCCCCGGCCATCGGGCGGGTATTTTTGGACGCGGCTGTACCCGCGGCCTATTTTTGGCACACGGAGGCGCCTCGCAAACTCTCGCGCCATTCCGAGTCCGGCGGACGAAGTTGGCCAGCCCCACCCCCCAAGGCTATAGCCCACCCGTTTTTCTGCCCTTTTTCCGCTGGACGAACTTGGCGCCCCGGCCATCGGGCTGGTATTTTTGGGCGCGGCTGTACCCGCGGCCTATTTTTGGCACACGGAGGCGCCTCGCAAAGTCTCGCGCCATTCCGAGTCCGGCGGACGAAGTTGGCCAGCCCCACCCCCCGACGCTATAGCCCACCCGTTTTTGTGGCCTTTTTCCGCTGGACGAACTTGGCGCCTCGGCCTTCGGGCGGGTATTTTTGGGCGCGGCTGTGCCCGCGGCCTATTTTTGGCGCACGGAGGCGCCTCGCAAAGTCTCGCGCCATTCCGAGTCCGGCGGACGAAGTTGGACAGCCACACCCACCAAGGCTATAGCCCACCCGTTTTGTTGCCATTTTCGGCGGGACGAAATTGGCGCTCGGCCTTCGGGCGGGTATTTTTGGGTGCGGCTGTGCCCGCGGCCTATTTTCGGCTCACGGAGGCACGTCGCAAAGTCTCGCGCCATTCCGAGTCCGGCGGACGAAGTTGGCCAGCCCCACCCCCCAAGGCTATAGCCCACCCGTTTTTGTGGCCATTTTCCGCTGGACGAACTTGGCGCCCCGGCCTTCGGGCGGGTATTTTTGGGTGCGGCTGTGCCCGCGGCCTATTTTTGGCACACGGAGGCGCCTCGCAAAGTCTCGCGCCATTCAGAGTCCGGCGGACGAAGTTGGCCAGCCCCTCCCCCCAAGGCTATAGCCCACCCGTTTTTGTGGCCTTTTTCCGCTGGACGAACTTGGCGCCTCGGCCTTCGGGCGGGTATTTTTGGGCGCGGCTGTGCCCACACTACTAGAAAAATGGGCTTTACTGACACTTCGTTACTGACACTTTGTAAAAAGTGTCAGTACTTATGTACATATGCACCATTTTCCGCTTTTGACAAATAGGAATCAGAGATTAATGATACTAGGGTGTCAGTAAACTAAACATCAAAAATCACTAACACTAAAGTATCAATGATAAAAAAAATTCATAAAAATTTTGTTTTAGCTCCAACTCGAACCTGAGAGCTCTAAGATTTAAAGCTTTAATGTTTGGAGCACAGACCATCAAATCTCGATGAGTCACAGTCATAATAATATTTAAATTATTAAAAAATGAAAATATAAATAACAACAACATAAAACACACTTGTTCTCCCCATCTAGACTATATCGACTGTCTCTATCTTGCTTTCATCGTTCACTTTCGCTTTCGTTTTTCTCTTCTCGATCTCTTCTGTTTTGCACTATCCATTTACAAATTAAATTCAATTAATTTAGATAGATAATGAAAACCTAAAACTCTGTTTCGTTTTTCCATTTTCCCTAAATTGAAACACAAACCAAAACCCTAATCGCTTGTTATCGAATAGGTTTTTCTCCAACTTAACCATCCAGTGCCTATACTAGGCAAGCAAGTAAAAGCCATCGACAAGGGGTGAAGTGGCACCATCGGTTCGGTATTCAGGTAATCTCATTCTCCCTGACAAGTTAAGTCCAGAGAAAGAACTGTAGAGGAGGTTATCAGCTGGTAATGGCAGAATATTTTATTTTTTTGTGCAATTTAATTATTGGGTTTGTTTTAATTTGGCTTATGAATAATATTTTTGAATTTTTATTTTTGGGTTGTTTCAGATATTCAGAAATTGAACAGTCGTGCAACCCTGGTGGGTTTTGTTTTCCAAATCTTTTTTTTTCTTTTATTTATTCGTAACTTGAAATTTTTGTTCTTATTTTTCTATATCTTCACTCACATGCAGTCCAAAAATACAGGCATTTTAAGTGGTGCATTACTTAAACTCAAAACACTTGCTCTTTGCGCGACTGTTTTTTTCTGCCACATTTGAGGTCAGTTTCAAACTTTTGTGCATGTGATTTACTGTCATTGTTATTTAAAACTAAGAATGTGCATTTTTTTTAGTTTCTGAAATAAACTGTTAGCTCCGTTTCTTAACTTTGAGCAATAAGTTAGTTGATTTTGAATGTACTAAAATATGAAATTTGATTTTAGCTTTTGGCTTTGTGATTAGGAGATGATTGTTTGGGTGTTATATTGGCTGAATGACTATGTATTTAGTGGTTACAAACTATTTACATCTCTGTTTCATGTAAAGAGAGGCAAATTTTGTTATATAATCCTACTTGTTTATTTATTCTGTTTTGGTTGGACGATTTGTAATAGAGACAATGACTATGATATGAATTAATTAAGTTCGTGGTTGTGAGTATTTTGAGATTGTATAAAGTTGATGATTTGTGTTTGATTCAATAAAGAAATGCTTGTTTTAAAGTAGTTACGCATGTTGTATTTGAAGTTAAAAAATGATTTATAGAATCTTAAAAATGACTTGCAAAGTGGTATGAAGACATTATTTATTTGAACTCTTAACTTTTGTTAGTTACTTGACTTATGAATTAGTTCGACTACTTAAAAAGCCATTAGCACCCATCTTACCTATTAATCTCCTATTTAAGTTTCAAAACTTATTTTGTTTCAATTTCAGGATTTTGTCTAAATTATTATTATAATTAATGATTTATAGGGATATTAATGATTTTCCAGAATTATAAGTTTATTATTACAACTATAATCATAATAACATTGAACTTTAAATTAATCATGCAAGTTAATTAAACTTAAACTGACATTACATATGTGAACAGGTAAAATATTTGAAATGGACAGAAGTTGGATAACTTGTGATAGATTGTCTGTAGAGTATCGTTCTGGAGTTGCTGATTTCTTAGATTTTGCCATTTTGAATGCTGAAAATCGAATGTCAATTAGATGTCCTTGCACCTTTTGTTGTAATATGGAGTTTCATACTCCTCAACAGGTGAAGGATCATTTATTTGAAAAAGGTTTTCTCCCAAGATATATTGTTTGGACTTGGCATGGTGAGACTGACTCTAAATCTACATTTACAAACTGTGAAGACCATTCACATAGTCAACGATTTAGATGTCATGATTACAGTAATATAATTGACATGGTCGAAGATGCTTACGAGCATTGTGATAGAGATCCTAGTTCTTTTAAGGATATGCTTGAAGATGCTGAAAAGCCTTTGTACCCGGGTGCAAAACATTCAAAGTTATCTAGTTTAATGAGACTTTACAATGTGAAAGGGAACTATGGGTGGTCCGATAAAGGGTTTTCTGCTTTGTTAGAAGTCCTTGCTGATATTTTGCCAAATAATAATACTCTACCTATGTCAATGTACGAGGTTAAGAAAACAATGAAAGTGCTAGGCTTAGAGTATGAAAAAATACATGCATGTCCAAATGACTGCATTTTGTATAGGAATGAATTTGCTGATCTTGCTGAATGCCCAAATTGTGGAGCATCTAGGTATCAAAAAAAAAAAGATAGCTCAACAAAATTTAGGAAAGAGGTTCCTAAAAAGGTATTATGGTATTTTCCACCTATTCCTAGGTTGAAAAGATTGTTTCAATCACCACAAACAGCTCAAAATTTAACATGGCATGCTAATAAAAGAATTAGAGATGGCAAACTTCGCCACCCAGCAGACTCACCAGCCTGGCAACTAATTGACAATAAGTGGCCAAAATTTGCACAAGAACCTAGAAATCTCCGTTTAGCTCTCTCAACTGATGGGGTTAACCCACATAGTACACTTAGCACTACTTATAGTTGTTGGCCTGTTATATTAATAACATATAATCTTCCTCCATGGTTGTGTATGAAGAGAAAGTTTTTGATGTTGTCACTTTTGATATCTGGCCCTAAACAACCTGGAAATGATCTAGATGTATACCTAGCACCTTTGATTGAGGACTTAAAAACTCTATGGGATGTAGGTATTGATGTTTATGATTCTTATAGAAAAGAAACCTTTAATTTATGGGTTGTCTTGATGTGGACAATTAGTGACTTTCCAAAGATACGGAAACCTCTCTCAGTTTGTCTTGTTAAGGGCTATTATGCTTGCCCAATTTGTGGGATAGACACTTGTGCATGTTGGCTGCCACATAGTAGGAAAATGTCATATATGGGCCATCGCGCTTTCTACCACTCTCGGTCACCTATTTCGAAACTGAAAAAGGTTTTTAATGGGAAGCAAGAGTGGAATGAGCCTCCTAAAACTTTGTCTGGTGAGGAAATCTTTAATATGGTGGAAGATATAGATATTAAGTTCGGGAAAAAGAAGGCCAAAAAGCGGAAACATGATGGCGGTGGTGGCGGTGATGGTGATGAGAACATAACTGAAAAATTGTACAAAAAAAAGTCAATCTTTTTTGAGTTAGATTATTGGAAGCATTTATTAGTTCGCCATCAATTAGATGTGATGCACATTGAAAAAAATGTGTGCGAAAACATATATGGCACATTACTTCATCAACCAGGGAAAACAAAAGATGGGATTAATGCTAGAAAAGATCTTGAGTCTTTGAAGATCAGGGGAAAACTAGTTCCTGATGAAACAAACAAAAAAAATAAAGTCCTACCTCCAGCTCCTTATACTTTGAGTAAAAAAGAAAAAAAACAGTTTTGTGAAACCTTGCTGAGTGTGAAAGTCCCTGATGGGTATTCTTCCAATGTCCAAAACCTTGTTTCAATAGATGATTGTCGGCTCCAAGGCCTTAAGTCCCATGACTGTCATACTTTGATGCAACAATTTCTACCACTAGCCATTCGAAACTGTTTGCCTATAAATGTGAGAACGGCCATAATCAGGATGTGCTTCTTTTTTAATACATTGTGCTGTAAAGTGGTGGATCCTAATACTCTTGACCAATTGCAAGAGGAACTTGTAATCACTTTATGCTTACTGCAGCAGTACTTCCCACCTAGCTTTTTTGACATAATGATCCATTTAACAGTCCACTTAGTTGAACAAGTTAGGTTATGTGGGCCTGTTTATCTTCGATGGATGTATCCTTTTGAGAGACAAATGAAAACTCTCAAGGATTATGTTCGTGTCGCTACCGCCCTGAGGGTTGTATTGTAGAAAGTTATATTGCAGAAGAAGCACTTGCATTTTGTGCTGAGTACCTCTCAAATTGTGATGTTATTGGGCTGCCTACTGGTTGTCCAACTGATTTATCTATCGAAAAGCCTTTGGGAGGTGCAAACATAAAGGTGGTTGATGATCCTTTGTTGGCACAAGCACACCGGTGTGTTCTAATGAACACCCCTGAAATCCAAATATATATCGAGTAAGTTGTTAAATTTTCAAAAAAATATTACTATTGTATTATTAGATTAATATACTAGTTTTTAAATCTTAATATGTTTCACTGTAGGGAGCATATGCATTATTTGGCATCAAGAAACCCCTATAAGGCAAAAACAAATCTGTGGTTGCAAAATGAACACATACGAACATTTTCTGGTTGGTTACAAGCAAAGGTTAGAATTACTTAACTAAATACAATATAGGATATAAACTTAACAAGATTTTTCTACATGTTACTAATTACTGTACTTGTTAAATTAATTTATAGGTGGCACATGATAAAGCAAATAATGTGCCGATTGATGAAATAGTGTGCTGGTTAGCAAACAAACCACGCTCAAGCGTGGTGACCTTCTCTGGCTACGAGATAAATGGCTTCAATTTTACAACGAGGGACCGGGACTGTAATCGTGTGACCCAAAATAGTGGTGTTAGGGTTGTTGCTAACACTCTACAGATTTCAAGCTCAAAAGATAAAAGTCCTCATTTTGGAGACATGACGTTTTATGGAGTCATTGATGAGATTTGGCAGCTTGATTATCTAATGGTTAAAAAAACACTTTTCAAGTGTGATTGGGTAGATGATAGAGGGGTTTGCACTGACAATTTAGGTTTCACTGTAGTTGATTTAAATCGGATTGGCTATAAATCTGATTGCTTTATTCTGGCTTGTCATGCAAAGCAAGTATTTTATGTAAAGGACCAGCTAGATAATAATAAATCAATAGTTTGTTCAGTGACCGACAAAGCTTATAAGTTAAATGGGGAAAGATGTGAAGACGTGGATGTATTTTCTCCATTATCTAACAAACTTCCAGTATGTGAGTTGGATGAGAAAGATGATGAAGGAATTTATGACAGAAAAGATTGTGATGCTATTCCAATATATATTGATTTAGAAAATCAGTGAATGCATTATTGTAGTTAGTTTCCAGCACCAATTTTCACAGTTTTCCAGTAAGTGATTTATTTATTTCATTATATGCTATTGCTCTTGTATTAACTTATTAATCTAAATGATATACTTATTTATTTTAATCATTTTCAGGATTGTAGGAGATGGCTGACGATGTTGAGTTCACTCTTCCGGAGCTCGACGGAAGACCAAGGAGAAGAAAACAAACAAAAAAAAAAGGTTTGCAAAAACAAGAAGTTAGTCATGAAGCTGCAATTGAGTACAATTCTTATGGTGTTCCAGTTGGAAAGGGAAGAAATGATCTTAGGAGTTACATTGGAGTCATTGTACGTGAAACAATTTCAATTTTACTTGATGATTGGAGGCGTGTGCCATTGGAGATGAAGGAAACTTTGTGGGTTCATTTTCAGGTTTTGTTTTCTTGTTTCATAGTATGTTTAAAGATTTTATATAACTTCCAGATTTTTTTAAAGTTGTTTCTAATCCATGTTATTGGTTGACAGAAAAAATTCAAATTGAGCTTGAAATGCAAAAGCCAAGTATTAAAGTGGATGGGGGTTGCATCAAGAAACTTTCGATGTGAACTGGCAACTGAATTCGTTCTACCTAACAAGGACGATCGAAAGTCACTAAGGTTGCCTCCTATTGAATATCCAAGCATTAAAAAAGAAGATTGGAAACTTTTTGTTGACAAAGTTTTGTCTGAACAATTTCAGGTGTGTTGTTTGTTAATATTACCTGATTTAATTGTTGGTAGTTACTAATAATCAGTGGTAACTTTTTGTTCTTCATATAAACTGTTTGTGCAGGAAAAAAGTAAGAAGGCAAAAGACAAAAGAGCAAAGAATGTCTACAACCATCGCTTGGGTAGCACAGGATATGGTGGCATGTTGTATAGAAAAGTAAGTGTGGTAATATGGAGTAATTACAGTAACATAAGTAATCTAATGCGTATAATATAATAGAATCAATTATTTATGTTTTATGTCACCTTGTAACAGAAAAAGGAGAGTGGAGTTTCTGAGCGGGAGATTGATCGCAGTGAAGCTTGGTTAATGGCACGAGCAGACCGAGATGGCAAATATGCT
This sequence comes from Citrus cavaleriei, assembly GCA_030448935.1. Classification (NCBI taxonomy): domain Eukaryota; kingdom Viridiplantae; phylum Streptophyta; class Magnoliopsida; order Sapindales; family Rutaceae; genus Citrus; species Citrus cavaleriei. The sequence goes on from JAUJEM010000318.1 coordinate 29,782, forward strand.
TCTGATGTGACGCCAATTGCTGAGAAAATAGTAAGTCACTTGTATACTTAATTCTTATGAATTTTCTTTATAATATGTGTGTGTGGGGGTAGATATTAACGTACATATATCTTTGCTTTTTGTAATAATTGTATGGCAACATTTACAATTGACAGAAACTCAGTAAGATTTCATCAGAACTTATTTCTTCGCATATTAAAAGGTTAAAACTTGTTTGAGGTGTTGTCTTGTAATATTTTCTGTAGTTTCAATTTGAACTGTATATGGATTTGCTCTTTGTTAAAGATTCAAGAAGGATATTAGTTTAGTTTAGCTGATGTCTTGTACTCGTAATTGCGGATTTACAATATTTTTTTTTTGTAGAATGAGCTGAAGAGTCAGGTTGAACAAGGAACATTCCAATCACAAGGGTCACATGACATTCTAGGTGAAGCTCTTCAGAAGCAGCCAAATGGAAGTAGGGTGCAAGGAGTGGGGCAATTCGTCACCCCATCTATGTACTTTCATGTCCCTGATGCCACTGAGTTAGCAAGAGAAAGAAAGATGTATCAAGAGAGTTTCCAATTCATGTCTGCTCAATTAGAACGCATGAATGCAAGGTTAAATGCGTACAGCAATACTGAAGTTGGAAGTTCTAACTTTCCTAAGCCCAAAACTTCCACTGGTGTTCAGATTGACAATGATCAACAATCCCCTGAAACTCTTGGAAAAAGAAAGGTATATGGCCTGTTACATGTCATTATTTTATTTCCATTTGTATATGCATGTATTACTACTAATGGTATGTATTTTGATTATTGCATAGGCTGATTTCCCATCGGGTAAGTCGACTCCAAAGTCTGTGAAGAGTAAAATCAAGGACAGTCCCACCACAATTTCCCAAGCAACTCCTCAACAAACCCCCGAAAAAGTAGAGTGTGACATTACTTCAAAGCCCACACCGAGAAGATCTCCTCGACTAACTCCTAAAGTACTAGATAGGCAGTTCTCCTGTCATGACAAAGTACCCAACACAGAACCACCAGTCATCAGACCAGCAGAAGTAGCCAAAAAAGAACCCAGAGTCATCATACCAGCAGAAGTAGCCAAAAAAGAACCCCGAGTCATCAGACCAGCAGCAAAAGACCTCAATGTACGTGTGAAGAATACACGGGCAGCAGCACGATCAAGAAAGAATGACAGGAGTGAATATATGAACATGTTTACCATGTTCATCGAGAATTCTTTACCTCGGTTGATCAGGATTCGGCATGACACAGCAACCTTTGGTGAAATTTGGGAAACACACTTGGACAAAATGATTTGTGCTGAAATCATCGAGTTTAAAGAGGTCTCAAACTGCATCATTAACATATGGATCAAGTACGGTAAATCATAACTTATGTTTTAGTAAACTTGGCCCTATTATTTTGTTTCCTATATTCAAACTTACTTCGTTATATATATTTGTTTCCTCTTAGACACCTGTATGAGGAGATGGAGAGCAATGGAAGTACTAAACCAGTTCAGTTTGGGCTTTTTGAGAAGCTATATCCAAGGGTCAGTTTCAAAGACAGGACTCAATACATTTCAAAACTGTTAGGCTTGGCAGAATTGGGACAAGTCATCGTATTCCCGTATAACCCTGGGTATAACCTTTTTCATTTGTTAGTTATATTCTTTAATTTGTAGATTAATCACTTTTACTTGTAATTCATGTGTGAGAACAATTTTTACTTTGTTTAGTGCCCACTGGGTGTTATTGGCAATTGATATGGTGAGGGCGTACAACCTATTACCTTGATCCTTTGGAAGGTAGTCCCGATGAAGAGCTAATGCAGATTGTCAATCAGTTAAGTTTGTTATTTGTATCTTTGATCATGCTATTTTATTTTTATGTCTTATGCTAATTATTTGCTAACGTTAGCTATGTCTCTTAATTGTAGGGGGATTCGAATACATCAGAGTTTAAATTATGATACAAAGGCCAATGTTAAATGGATACATGTCAAGGTAAAAATCAGACAAACCTAACTAATTATTGTTAACGTACTGGTAAAAAAATTTATGTAATTTTGATCTTGTAGTGTCCGAGGCAGCCGAGCAGCTTTGAATGTGGTTACTATGTGACGAAATACATGCAAGATATCATCACAAATGTGAACGTTCTGAAAAATAATGTAAGTATTGAAAATGATTTTACAATCTTGCATCATATTGTTTTAATTTATTGTGAAATGAATCAGCTCAAACACTGTGTGCTTCTTTACAATTATCTTTTTATTGCGTATTGTATGCATTTTATAAAAGCGTGAGGGTACTTATAATGGTGACTATGTTGCACTTTGTTGAATAGATTATATGAATATCCATATAGACATGAATTAGGATTTGAGATATACACAAATGTCTGCATATCCCAAGACAAAACAATTGTTTGGGTTGCAAAGTAGTTGTTAGTGGGGATGTGCTATGGTGTCGTTGCTTGTACTTACTTTGATGAGGATAAGTTGTCATCCTAATTAAGGTTTTGTATCTACATCCATATTTGTATTAAATCGCGTACTGTTGGGGTTCACAAGTTGCTTCGGCTATCAAATATTGTTGCTGTTGGAGTTCACAAGTTGTTTTTTTTTTTGGAATTACCATGATCAGGATGTTCAGTATTTACCTATATAATTTTGGATAAAACAGTAACATTGTTGGAGTTTATTTGTTGGCTTTAATTGTTAACACACAAATATATTTAAATGAATGATAATTAAGTAGTTTAGTCAAGGATTTTCGGTGAATAACTTGTTGTTTTAAAATTAAAGTTCAAGGGAGTTGAAGAATACCTTTGTCAAGGACCTCTCGCGACTTCGTGATCGAGTGGGCTACATACGTTGCCAAGTTAATTACTGACCTACAATCGCGAGGTAACATACAAGTAATTTATGATTATTTTTCCTTAAAACAAATCTGTGACTTATTTTTTGTGGTGTGCTAATTGATTTTATATACTTGTAGGTGGAAAAAAAATGAAGGTGTATGCGGACTCCAAAATCAGTGACTCCAAATGCGGACTCCAAAATCAGTGACATTGTTATCTGTTTTTTCTTCTTGGCTAAATTTTCCGAAATTAATTTAGTACTTTATCGTGTATACTACTTGTTCAAAGCTTAATTTAGTACTTGAACTTGTTTTTTACCCCCAAACAATGATGTATTTGAACTATTTTAATTTAACTGATGTATTTGAAATGTGTATTATGTGAATTGCATTACAAGATTTGGTATGTTTAATATATTTTGGGTTTATTTTAATTGTAAAATAAACATGAATAATGTGATTAAAAAAAATAAAACACAACCGGTATAGCACCGTTAATACTGACACTAATTATTTAAATGACGATAAGATTTTTTGATGTTACTGAGTCAGTGGATTCACGATCATTTGTAGTCACATAAATCAGTGACATGTAAATAGTATCATTAAATGCTAACGCGATTGAGTCACTATCCTTGTGACTCTCTAGTGACACAAAACACTGACATAGAAATAGTATCAACTGATACTAACATCATAGTATCACTATGGTGATGATACTATAGTGACACAAAATACTGACGCAAAAATCACTGACACCAAAGATTAGTGTCAGTGTGTTCTGGCTTGAGCATTACTGACACAATTAACAAGTGTCAGCAAAAGTAATTACTGACACTAAATTGGTGTCAGTAAAGCCCATTTTTCTAGTAGTGCCGCGGCCTATTTTTGGCATATGGAGGCGCCTCGCAACGTCTCGCGCCATTCTGAGTCCGGCGGACGAAGTTGGCCAGCCCAACCCCCCAAGGCTATAGCCCACCCGTTTTTGTGGCCTTTTTCCGCAGGACGAACTTGGCGCCCTGCCCTTCGGGCGGGTATTTTTGGGCGCGGCTGTGCCCGCGGCCTATTTTTGCCACACGGAGGCGCCTCGCAAAGTCTCGCGCCATTCCGAGTCCGGCGGACGAAGTTGGCCAGCCCCACCCCCCAAGGCTATAGCCCACCCGTTTTTGTGGCCTTTTTCCATTTGGACGAACTTGGCGCCCGGCCTTCGGGGTATTTTGGGCGCGGCTATGCCCGCTGACCTATTTTTTACACGGAGGTGCCTCGCAAAGTCTCGCACCATTCCGAGTCCGGCGGACGAAATTGGCCAGCCCCACCCCCAAGGCTATAGCCCATCCGTTTTGTGGCCTTTTTCCATTTGGGACGAACTTGGCGCCCCGGCCTTCGGGCGGGTATTTTTGGGTGCGGCTGTGTCCGCGGCCTATTTTTGGCACACGGAGGCACCTCGCAAAGTCTTGCGCCATTCCGACTCCGGCGGACGAAGTTGGCCAGCCCCACCCCCCAAGGCTATAGCCCACCCGTTTTTGTGGCCTTTTTCCGCTGGACGAACTAGGCGCGCCGGCCTTCGGGCGGGTATTTTTGGGCGCGGCTGTGCCCGCGGCTCATTTTTGGCACACGGAGGCGCCTCGCAAAGTCTCGCGCCATTCCGAGTCCGGCGGACGAAGTTGGCCAGCCCCACCCCCCAAGGCTATAGCCCACCCGTTTTTCTGCCCTTTTTCCGCTGGACGAACTTGGCGCCCCGGCCATCGGGCGGGTATTTTTGGACGCGGCTGTACCCGCGGCCTATTTTTGGCACACGGAGGCGCCTCGTAAAGTCTCGCGCCATTCAGAGTCCGGCGGACGAAGTTGGCCAGCCCCATCCCCCAAGGCTATAGCCCACCCGTTTTTGTGGCCTTTTTCCACTGGACGAACATGGCGCCCCGGCCTTCGGGCGGGTATTTTTGGGCGCGGCTGTGCCCGCGGTCTACTTTTGGCACACGGAGGTGCCTCGCAAAGTCTCGCGCCATTCCGAGTCCGGCGGACGAAGTTGGCCAGCCCCAGCCCCCAAGGCTATAGCCCACCCGTTTTTGTGGCATTTTTCCGCTGGACGAACTTGGCGCCCCGGCCTTCGGGGCTGGTATTTTTAGGCGGCTGTGCCCGCGGTCTATTTTTGGCACACGGAGGCGCCTCGCAAAGTCTCGCGCCATTCCGAGTCCGGCGGACGAAGTTGGCCAGCCCCACCCCCCAAGGCTACAGCCCACCCGTTTTTCTGCCCATTTTCCGCTGGACGAACTTGGCGCCCCGGCCATCGGGCGGCTATTTTTGGGCGCGGCTGTGCCCGCAGCCTATTTTTCACACACGGAGGCGCCTCGCAAAGTCTCGCGCCATTCCGAGTCCGGCGGACGAAGTTGGCAAGCCCCACCCCCCAAGGCTATAGCCCACCCGTTTTTGTGGCCTTTTTCCGCTGGACGAACTTGGCGCCCTGGCCTTCGGGGGGGTATTTTTGGGCGCGGTTGTGCCCGCGGCCTATTTTTGGCACACGGAGGTGCCTCGCAAAGTCTCGCGCCATTGCAAGTCCGGCGGACGAAGTTGGCCAGCCCCACCCCCCAAGGCCATAGCCCACCCGTTTTTGTGGCCTTTTTCCGCTGGACGAACTTGGCGCGCCGGCCTTCGGGCGGGTATTTTTGGGTGCGGCTGTGCCCGCGGCCTGGCCCCAGCACACGGAGGCGCCTCGCAAAGTCTCGCGCCATTCCGAGTCCGGCGGACGAAGTTGGCCAGCCCCACCCCCCAAGGCTATAGCCCACCCGTTTTTGTGGCCTTTTTCCGCTGGACCAACTTGGCGCCCCAGCCTTCGGTCGGGAATTTTTGGGCGCGGCCGTGCCCGCGGCCTATTTTTGGCACACCGAGGCGCCTCGCAAAGTCTCGCGCCATTCCGAGTCCGGCGGACGAAGTTGGCCAGCCCCACCCCCCAAGGCTATAGCCCACCCGTTTTTGTGGCCTTTTTCCGCTGGATGAACTTGGCTCCCCGTCCTTCGGGCGGGTATTTTTGGGCGCGGCTGTGCCTGCAGCCTATTTTTGGCACACGGAGGCGCCTCGCAAAGTCTCGCGCCATTCCGAGTCCGGCGGACGAAGTTGGCCAGCCCCACCCCCCAAGGCTATAGTCCGCCCGTTTTTGTGGCCTTTTTCCGCTGGACGAACTTGGCGCCCCGGCCTTCGGGCGGGTATTTTTGGGCGCGGCTGTGCCCGCGGCCTATTTTTAGCACACGGAGGCGCCTCGCAAAGTCTCGTGCCATTCCGAGTCCGGCGGACGAAGTTGGCCAGCCCCACCCCCCAAAGCTATAGCCCACCCGTTTTTGTGGCCTTTTTCCGCTGGACGAACTAGGCGCACCGGCCTTCGGGCGGGTATTTTTGGGCGCGGCTGTGCCCGCGGCTTATTTTTGGCACACGGAGGCGCCTCGCAAAGTCTCGCGCCATTCCGAGTCCGGCGGACAAAGTTGGCCAGCCCCACCCCCCAAGGCTATAGCCCACCAGTTTTTCTGCCCTTTTTCCGCTGGACGAACTTGGCGCCCCGGCCATCGGGCGGGTATTTTTGGACGCGGCTGTACCCGCGGCCTATTTTTGGCACACGGAGGCGCCTCGCAAAGTCTCGCGCCTTTCCGAGTCCGGCGGACGAAGTTGGCCAGCCCCACCCCCCAAGGCTATAGCCCACCCGTGATTGTGGCCTTTTTCCGCGGGACGAACTTGGCGCCCGGCCTTCGGGGGGGTATTTTTGGTCGCGGCTTTTCCCGCGGCCTATTTTTGCCACACGGAGGTGCCTCGCAAAGTCTCGCGCCATTCCGAGTCCGGCGGACGAAATTGGCCAGCCCCACCCCCCAAGGCTATAGCCCATCCGTTTTTGTGGCCTTTTTCCGCTGGGCGAACTTGGCGCCCGGCCTTGGGCGGGTATTTTTGGTGCGGCTGTGTCCGCGGCCCTTTTTAGCACACGGAGCGCCTCGCAAAGTCTTGCGCCACTCCGAGTCCGGCGGACGAACTTGGCCAGCCCCACCCCCCAAGGCCACAGCCCAGCCGTTATTGTGGCCATTTTCCGCTGGACGACCTGGCCGCCCCGGGCTTCGTGCGGGTATTTTTGGGTGCGGCTGTGCCCGCTGCACATTTTTGGCACACGGAGGCGCCTCGCAAATTCTCGCACCATTCCGAGTCCGGCGGACGAAGTTGGCCAGCCCCCCCCCCAAGGCTATAGCCACCCGTTTTTCTGCCCTTTTTCCGCTGGGCGCACTTGGCGCCCCGGCCATCGGGCTGGTATTTTTGGGCGCGGCTGTACCCGCGGCCTATTTTTGGCACACGGAGGCGCCTCGCAAAGTCTCGCGCCATTCCGAGTCCGGCGGACGAAGTTGGCCAGCCCCACCCCCCAAGGCTATAGCCCACCCGTTTTTGTGGCCATTTTCCGCTGGACGAACTTGGCGCCCCGGCCTTCGGGCGGGTATTTTTGGGTGCGGTTGTGCCCGCGGCTTATTTTTGGCACACGGAGACGCCTCGCAAAGTCTCGCGCCATTCCGAGTCCGCCGGACGAAGTTGGCCAGCCCCACCCCCCAAGGCTATAGCCCACCCGTTTTTGTGGCCTTTTTCCGCTGGACGAACTTGGCGCCTTGGCCTTCGGGCGGGTATTTTTGGGCGCGGCTGTGCCCGCGGCCTATTTTTGGCACACGGAGGCGCCTCGTAAAGTCTCGCGCCATTCCGAGTCCGGCGGACGAAGTTGGCCAGCCCAACCCCCCAAGGCTATAGCCCACCCGTTTTTGTGGCCTTTTTCCGCAGGACGAACTTGGCGCCCTGCCCTTCGGGCGGGTATTTTTGGGCGCGGCTGTGCCCGCGGCCTATTTTTGGCACACGGAGGCGCCTCGCAAAGTCTCGCGCCATTCCGAGTCCGGCGGACGAAGTTGGCCAGCCCCACCCCCCAAGGCTATAGCCCACCCGTTTTTGTGGCCTTGTTCCGCTAGACCAACTTGGTGCCCCGGCCTTCGGGTGGGTATTTTTTGGCGCGGCTGTGCCCGCGCCCTATTTTTGGCACACGGAGGCCCCTCGCAAAGTATCGCTCCATTCCGAGTCCGGCGGGCGAAGTTGGCCAGCCCCACCCCCCAAGGCTATAGCCCACCCGTTTTTGTGGCCTTCTTCCGCTGGATGAACTTGGCTCCCCGGCCTTCGGGCGGGTATTTTTGGGCGCGGCTGTGCCTGCAGCCTATTTTTGGCACACGGAGGCGCCTCGCAAAGTCTCGCGCCATTCCGAGTCCGGCGGACGAAGTGGGCCAGCCCCACCCCCCAAGGCTATAGTCCGCCCGTTTTTGTGGCCTTTTTCCGCTGGACGAACTTGGCGCCCCGGCCTTCGGGCGGGTATTTTTGGGCGCGGCTGTGCCCGCGGCCTATTTTTACCACACGGAGGTGCCTCGCAAAGTCTCGTGCCATTCCGAGTCCGGCGGACGAAGTTGGCCAGCCCCACCCCCCAAAGCTATAGCCCACCCGTTTTTGTGGCCTTTTTCCGCTGGACGAACTAGGCGCGCCGGCCTTCGGGCGGGTATTTTTGGGCGCGGCTGTACCCGCGGCTTATTTTTGGCACACGGAGGCGCCTCGCAAAGTCTCGCGCCATTCCGAGTCCGGCGGACGAAGTTGGCCAGCCCCACCCCCCAAGGCTATAGCCCACCCGTTTTTCTGCCCTTTTTCCGCTGGACGAACTTGGCGCCCCGGCCATCGGGCTGGTATTTTTGGGCGCGGCTGTACCCGCGGCCTATTTTTGGCACACGGAGGCGCCTCGCAAAGTCTCGCGCCATTCCGAGTCCGGCGGACGAAGTTGGCCAGCCCCACCCCCCAAGGCTACAGCCCACCCGTTTTTCTGCCCATTTTCCGCTGGACGAACTTGGCGCCCCGGCCATCGGGCGGGTATTTTTGGGCGCGGCTGTGCCCGCAGCCTATTTTTCACACACGGAGGCGCCTCGCAAAGTCTCGCGCCATTCCGAGTCCGGCGGACGAAGTTGGCAAGCCCCACCCCGCAAGGCTATAGCCCACCCGTTTTTGTGGCCTTTTTCCGCTGGACGAACTTGGCGCCCTGGCCTTCGGGGGGGTATTTTTGGGCGCGGTTGTGCCCGCGGCCTATTTGTGGCACAAGGAGGCATTTCGCAAAGTCTCGCGCCATTCCGAGTCCGGCGGACGAAGTTGGCCAGCCCCACCCCCCAAGGCTATAGCCCACCCGTTTTTGTGGCCTTTTTCCACTGGACGAACTTGGCGCCCCGGCCTTCGGGCGGGTATTTTTGCGCCCGGCTGTGCCCGCGGCCTATTTTTGGCACACGGAGGTGCCTCACAAAGTCTGGCGCCATTGCAAGTCCGGCGGACGAAGTTGGCCAGCCCCACCCCCCAAGGCTATAGCCCACCCGTTTTTGTGGCGTTTTTCCGCTGGACGAACTTGGCGCCCCGGCCTTCGGGCGGGTATTATTGGGCGCGGCTGTGCTCACGGTCTATTTTTGGCACAAGGAGGCGCCTCGCAAAGTCTCGCGCCATTCCGAGTCTGGCGGACGAAGTGGGCCAGCCCCACCCCCCAAGGCTGTAGCCCACCCGTTTTTGTGGCCTTTTTCCGCTGGACCAACTTGGCGCCCCAGCCTTCGGTCGGGAATTTTTGGGCGCGGCCGTGCCCGCGGCCTATTTTTGGCACACCGAGGTGCCTCGCAAAGTCTCGCGCCATTCCGAGTCCGGCGGACAAAGTTGGCCAGCCCCACCCCCCAAGGCTATAGCCCACCCGTTTTTGTGGCCTTTTTCCGCTGGACGAACTTGGCGCCCCGGCTTTCGGGCGGGAATTTTTGGGCGTGGCTGTGCCCGCGGCCTATTTTTGGCACACGGAGGCGTCTCGCAACGTCTCGTGCCATTCCGAGTCCGGCGGACGAAGTTGGCCAGCCCCACCCCCCAAGGATATAGCCCACCCGTTTTTGTGGCCTTTTTTCGCTGGACGAACTTGGCGCCCCGGCCTTCGGGCGAGTATTTTTGGGCGAGGCTGTGCCCGCGGCCTATTTTTGGCACACGGAGGCGCCTCGGAAAGTCTCGCGCCATTCCGAGTCCGGCGGACGAAGTTGGCCAGCCCCAACCCCCAAGGCTATAGTCCACCCGTTTTTGTGGCCTTTTTCCGCTGGACGAACTTGGCGCCCCGGCTTTCGGGTGGGTATTTTTGGGCGAGGCTGTGCCCGCGGCCTATTTTTGGCACACGGAGGCACCTCGCAAAGTCTCGCGCCATTCCGAGTCCGGCGGACGAACTTGGCCAGCCCCACCCCCCAAGGCTATAGCCCACCCGTTTTTGTGGCCTTTTTCCGCTGGACGAACCTGGCGCCCCGGCCTTCGGGCGGGTATTTTTGGGCGCGGCTGTGCCCGCGGCCTATTTTTGGCACACGGAGGCGCCTCGGAAAGTCTCGCGCCATTCCGAGTCCGGCGGACGAAGTTGGCCAGCCCCACCCCCAAGGCTATAGCCCACCCGTTTTTGGCCTTTTTCCGCTGGGACGAACTTGGCGCCCGGCCTTCGGGCGGGTATTTTTGGGCACGGCTGTGCCCGCAGACTATGGCCCACAGCACACGGAGGCGCCTCGCAAAGTCTCGCGCCATTCCAAGTCCAGCGGACGAAGTTGGCGGCCCCACCACAAGGCTATAGCCCACCCGTTTTTGTGGCCTTTTACCGCTGGACGAACTTGGCGCCCCGGCCTTCGGGCGGGTATTTTTGGGCGCGGCTGTGCCCGCGGCCTATTTTTGGCACACGGAGGTGCCTCGCAAAGTCTCGCGCCATTCCGAGTCCGGCGGACGAAGTTGGCCGGCCCCACCCCCCAAGGCTATAGCCCACCCGTTTTTGTGGCCTTTTTCCGCTGGACGAACTTCGCGCCCCGGCCTTCAGGCGGGTATTTTTGGGGGCGGCTGTGCCCGCGGCCTATTTTTGGCACACGGAGACGCCTCAGAAAGTCTCGCGCCATTTCAAGTCCGGCAGACGAAGTTGGCCAGCCCCACCCTCCAAGGCTATAGCCCACCCGTTTTTGTGTCCTTTTTCCGCTGGACGAACTTGGCGCCCCGGCGTTCGGGCGGGTATTTTTGGGTGCGGCTGTGCCCGCGGCCTATTTTTGGCACACGGAGGCGCCTCGCAAAGTCTCGCGCCATTCCGAGTCGGGCGGACGAACTTGGCCAGCCCCACCCCCCAAGGCTATAGTCCACCCGTTTTTGTGGCCTTTTTCCGCTGGACGAACTTGGCGCCCCGGCCTTCGGGCGGGTATTTTTGGGCGCGGCTGTGCCCGTGGCCTATTTTTGGCACACGGAGGCGCTTCACAAAGTCTCGCGCAATTCCGAGACCGGCGGACGAAGTTGGCCAGCCCCACCCCCCAAGGCGATAGCCCACCCGTTTTGTTGCCTTTTTCCGCTGGATGAACTTGGCGCCCCGGCCTTCGAGCGGGTATTTTTGGACGCGGCTGTGGCCGCGGCCTATTTTTTGCACACGGAGGCACCTTGCAAAGTCTCGCGCCATTCCGAGTCCGGCGGACGAAGTTTACCAGCCCCACCCCCCAAGGCTATAGCCCACCCGTTTTTGTGGCCTTTTTCCGCTGGACGAACTTGGCGCCCCGGCCTTCGGGCGGGTATTTTTGGGCGCGGCTGTGCCCGCGGCCTATTTTTGGCACACGGAGGCGTCTCGCAAAGTCTCGCGCCATTCCGAGTCCGGCGGACGAAGTTGGCCAGCCCCACCCCCCAAGGCTGTAGCCCACCCGTTTTTGTGGCCTTTTACCGCTGGACGAACTTGGCGCCCCAGCCTTCGGGAGGGTATTTTTGGGTGTGGCTGTGCCCGCGGCCTATTTTTGGCACACGGAGGTGCCTCGCAAAGTCTCGCGCCATTCCGAGTCCGGCGGACGAAGTTGGCCAGCCCCACCCCCCAAGGCTATAGCCCACCCGTTTTTGTGGCCTTTTTCCGCTGGGCGAACTTGGCGCACCGGCCTTCGGGCGGGTATTTTTGGGCGCGGCTGTGTCGGCGGCCTATTTTTGGCAAACGGAGGCGCCTCACAAAATCTCGCGCCATTCCGAGTCCGGCGGACGAAGTTGGCCAGTCCGACCCCCCAAGGCTATAGCCCACCCGTTTTTGTGGCCTTTTACCGCTGGACGAACTTGGCGCCCCGGCCTTCGGGCGGGTATTTTTGGGCGCGGCTGTGCCCGCGGCCTATTTTTCGCACACGGAGGCGCCTCGCAATGTCTCGCGCCATTCCGAGTCCGGCGGACGAAGTTGGCCAGCCCCACCCCCCAAGGCTATAGCCCACCCGGTTTTGTGGCCTTTTACCGCTGGACGAACATGGCGCCCCGGCCATCGGGCGGGTATTTTTGGACGCGGCTGTGCCCGCGGCCTATTTTTGGCACACGGAGGCGCCTCGCAAAGTCTCGCGCCATTCCGAGTCTGGCGGACGAAGTGGGCCAGCCCCACCACCCAAGGCTATAGCCCACCCGTTTTTGTGGCCTTTTACCGCTGGACGAACTTGGCGCACCGGCCTTCGGGTGGGTATTATTGGGGCCGGCTGTGCCCGCGGCCTATTTTTGGCACACGGAGGTGCCTCGCAAAGTCTCGCGCCATTCCGAGTCCGGCGGACGAAGTTGGCCGGCCCCACCCCCCAAGGCTATAGCCCACCCGTTTTTGTGGCCTTTTTCCGCTGGACGAACTTCGCGCCCCGGCCTTCGGGCGGGTATTTTTGGGGGCGGCTGTGCCCGCGGCCTATTTTTGGCACACGGAGACGCCTCAGAAAGTCTCGCGCCATTTCGAGTCCGGCAGACGAAGTTGGCCAGCCCCACCCTCCAAGGCTATAGCCCACCCGTTTTTGTGGCCTTTTTCCGCTGGACGAACTTGGCGCCCCGGCCTTCGGGCGGGTATTTTTGGGCGCGGCTGTGCCCGCGGCCTATTTTTGGCACACGGAGGTGCCTCGCCAAGTCTCGCGCCATTCCGAGTCCGGCGGACGAAGTTGGCCGGCCCCACCCCCCAAGGCTTTAGCCCACCCGTTTTTGTGGCCTTTTTCCGCTGGACGAACTTCGTGCCCCGGCCTTCGGGCGGGTATTTTTGGGGGCGGCTGTGCCCGCGGCCTATTTTTGGCACACGGAGACGCCTCAGAAAGTCTCGCGCCATTTCGAGTCCGGCAGACGAAGTTGGCCAGCCCCACCCTCCAAGGCTATAGCCCACCAGTTTTTGTGGCCTTTTTCCGCTGGACGAACTTGGCGCCCCGGCCTTCGGGCGGGTATTTTTGGGCGCGGCTGTGCCCGTGGCCTATTTTTGGCACACGGAGGCACCTCGCAAAGTCTCGCGCAATTCCGAGACCGGCGGACGAAGTTGGCCAGCCCCACCCCCCAAGGCTATAGCCCACCCGTTTTGTTGCCTTTTTCCGCTGGATGAACTTGGCGCCCCGGCCTTCGAGCGGGTATTTTTGGACGCGGCTGGGCCCGCGGCCTATTTTGTGCACACGGAGGCACCTTGCAAAGTCTCGCGCCATTCCGAGTCCGGCGGACGAAGTGGGCCAGCCCCACCCCCCAAGGCTATAGCCCACCCGTTTTTGTGGCCTTTTTCCGCTGGGCCGAACTTGGCGCCCGGCCTTGGGCGGGTATTTTTAGGCGCGGCTGTGCCCCGCGGCCTATTTTTTGGCACGGAGGCGTCTCGCAAAGTCTCGCGCCATTCCGAGTCCGGCGGACGAAGTTGGCCAGCCCCACCCCCAAGGCTGTAGCCCACCCGTTTTGTGGCCTTTTCCGCTGGGCCCGAACTTGGCACCCCGGCCTTCGGGCTGGTATTTTTAGGGCGCGGCTGTGCCCGCGGCCTATTTTGGCAGCACACGGAGGCGCCTCGCAAACTCTCGCGCCATTCCAGTCCGGCGGACGAAGTTGGCCAGCCCACACCCCCAAGGCTATAGCCCACCCGTTTTGTGGCCTTTTTCCGCTGGCCGAACTTGGCGCCCGGCCTTGGGCGGGTATTTTTGGGCGCGCCTGTGCCCGCGGCCTATTTTTGCCCACGGAGGCGCCTCGCAAAGTCTCGCGCCATTCCAGTCGGGCGGATTTAACTTGGACAGCCCCACCCCCCAAGGCTATAGTCCACCCGTTTTTGTGGCCTTTTTCCGCTGGACGAACTTGGCGCCCCGGCCTTCGGGCGGGTATTTTTGGGCGCGGCTGTGTCCGCGGCCTATTTTGGGCAAACGGAGGCGCCTCGCAAAATCTCGCGCCATTCCGAGTCCGGCGGACGAAGTTGGCCAGTCCGACCACCCAAGGATATAGCCCACCCGTTTTGTGGCCTTTTACCGCTGGACGATCTTGGCGCCGCGGCCTTCGGGCGGGTATTTTTGGGCGCGGCTGTGACCGCGGCCTATTTTTCGCACACGGAGGCGCCTGTCAATGTCTCGCGCCATTCCGAGTCCGGCGGACGAAGTTGGCCAGCCCCACCCCCAAGGCTATAGCCCACCCGTTTTTGTGGACTTTTTCCGCTGGACGAACTTGGCGCCCCGGCCTTCGGGCGGGTATTTTTGGGCGCGGCTGTGTCCGCGGCCTATTTTTGGCAAACGGAGGCGCCTCGCAAAATCTCGCGCCATTCCGAGTCCGGCGGACGAAGTTGGCCAGTCCGACCCCCCAAGGCTATAGCCCACCCGTTTTTGTGGCCTTTTACCGCTGGACGAACTTGGCGCCCCGGCCTTCGGGCGGGTATGTTTGGGCGCGGCTGTGCCCGCGGCCTATTTTTCGCACACGGAGGCACATCGCAAAGTCTAGCGCCATTCCGAGTCCGGCGGACGAAGTTGGCCAGCCCCACCCCCCAAGGATATACCCCAACCGTTTTTGAGGCCTTTTTCCGCTGGCCGAACTTGGCGCCCCGGCCTTCGGGCGGGTATTTTTGGGCGCGGCTGTGACCGTGGCCTATTTTTGGCACACGGAGGCGCCTCGCAAAGTCTCGCGCCATTCCGAGTCCGGCGGACGAAGTTGGCCAGCCCCACCCCCCAAGGCTATAGCCCACCCGTCTTAGTGGCCTTTTTCCGCAGGACGAACTTGGCGCACCGGCATTCGGGTGGGTATTTTTGGGCGCGGCTGTGCCCGCGGCCTATTTTTGGCACACGGAGGTGCCTCGCAAAGTCTCGCGCCATTCCGAGTCCGGCGGACGAAGTTGGCCAGCCCCACCCCCCAAGGCTATAGCCCACCCGTTTTTGTGGCCTTTTTCCGGTGGACGAACTTGGCGCCCCGGCCTTCGGGAGTGTATTTTTGGGCGCGGCTGTGCCCGCGGCCTATTTTGGCACACGGAGGCGCCTCGCAACGTCTCGCGCCATTCCGAGTCCGGCGGACGAAGTGGGCCAGCCCCACCCCCCAAGGCTATAGCCCACCCGTTTTTGTGGCCTTTTTCCGCTGGACGAACTTGGCGCCCCGGCCTTCGGGCGGGTATTTTTGGGCGCGGCTGTGCCCGCAGCCTATTTTTGGCACACGGAGGCGCCTCGCAAAGTCTCGCGCCATTCCGAGTCCGGCGGACGAAGTTGGCCGGCCCCAGCCCCCAAGGCTATAGCCCACCCGTTTTTTTGGCCTTTTTCCGCTGGCCGAACTTGGCGCCCCGGCCTTCGGGTGGGTATTTTAGGGCGTTGCCGCGGCCTATTTTTGGCACACGGAGGTGCCTCGCAAAGTCTCGCGCCATTCCGAGTCCGGCGGACGGAGTTGGCCAGCCCCACCCCCCAAGGCTATAGCCCACCCGTTTTTGTGGCCTTTTTCCGCTGGACGAACTTGGCGCCCCGGCCTTCGGGCGGGTATTTTTGGGCGCGGCTGTGTCCGCGGCCTATTTTTGGCAAACGGAGGCGCCTCGCAAAGTCTCGCGCCATTCCGAGTCCGGCGGACGAAGTTTGCCAGCCCCACCCCCCAAGGCTATAGCCCACCCATTTTTGTGGCCTTTTTCCGCTGGACGAACTTGGCGCCCCGGCCTTCGGGAGTGTATTTTTGGGCGCGGCTGTGCCCGCGGCCTATTTTGGCACACGGAGGCGCCTCGCAAAGTCTCGCGCCATTCCGAGTCCGGCGGACGAAGTGGGTCAGCCCCACCCCCCAAGGCTATAGCCCACCCGTTTTTGTGGCCTTTTTCCGCTGGACGAACTTGGCGCCCCGGCCTTCGGGCGGGTATTTTTGGGCGCGGCGGTGCCCGCGGCCTGGCCACAGCACACGGAGGCGCCTCGCAAAGTCTCGCGCCATTCCGAGTCCGGCGGACGAAGTTGGCCGGCCCCACCCCCCAAGGCTATAGCCCACCCGTTTTTGTGGCCTTTTTCCGCTGGACGAACTTGGTGCCCCGGCCTTCGGGCGGTTATTTTTGGGCATTGCCGCAGCCTATTTTTGGCACACGGAGGTGCCTCGCAAAGTCTCGCGCCATTCCGAGTCCGGCGGACGAAGTTGGCCAGCCCCACCCCCCAAGGCTATAGCCCACCCGTTTTTGTGGCCTTTTTCCGCTGGACGAACTTGGCGCCCCAGCCTTCGGGCGGGTATTTTTGGGCGCGGCTGTGTCCGCGGCCTATTTTTGGTAAACGGAGGCGCCTCGCAAAGTCTCGCGCCATTCCGAGTCCGGCGGACGAAGTTGGCCAGTCCGACCCCCCAAGGCTATAACCCACCCGTTTTTGTGGCCTTTTACCGCTGGACGAACTTGGCGCCCCGGCCTTCGGGCGGGAATTTTTGGGCGCGGCTGTGCCCGCGGCCTATTTTTCGCACACGGAGGCGGCTCGCAATGTCTCGCGCCATTCCGAGTCCGGCGGACGAAGTTGGCCAGCCCCACCCCCCAAGGCTATAGCCCACCCATTTTTGTGGCCTTTTACCGCTGGACGAACTTGGCGCCCCGGCCATCGGGCGGGTATTTTTGGACGCGGCTGTGCCCGCGGCCTATTTTTGGCACACGGAGGCGCCTCGCAAAGTCTCGCGCCATTCCGAGTCTGGCGGACGAAGTGGGCCAGCCCCACCCCCCAAGGCTATAGCCCACCCGTTTTTGTGGCCTTTTACCGCTGGACGAACTTGGCGCACCGGCCTTCGGGCAGGTATTATTGGGGCCGGCTGTGCCCGCGGCCTATTTTTGGCATACGGAGGCGCCTCGCAAAGTCTCGCGCCATTCCGAGTCCGGCGGACGAAGTTGGCCAGCCCCACCCCCCAAGGCTATAGCCCACCCGTCTTAGTGGCCTTTTTCCGCTGGACGAACTTGTCGCACCGGCATTTGGGTGGGTATTTTTGGGCGCGGCTGTGGCCGCGGCCTATTTTTGGCACACGGAGGTGCCTCGCAAATTCTCACGCCATTCCGAGTCCGGCGGACGAAGTTGGCCAGCCCCACCCCCCAAGGCTATAGCCCACCCGTTTTTGTGGCCTTTTTCCGCTGGACGAACTTCGCGCCCCGGCCTTCGGGCGGGTATTTTTGGGGGCGGCTGTGCCCGCGGCCTATTTTTGGCACACGGAGACGCCTCAGAAAGTCTCGCGCCATTCCGAGTCCGGCGGACGAAGTTGGCCAGCCCCACCCTCCAAGGCTATAGCCCACCCGTTTTTGTGGCCTTTTTCCGCTGGACGAACTTGGCGCCCCGGCCTTCGGGCGGGTATTTTTGGGCGCGGCTGTGCCCGTGCCTATTCCCAGCACACGGAGGCGCCTCGCAAAGTCTCGCGCCATTCCGAGTCGGGCGGACGAAGTTGGCCAGCCCCACCCCCCAAGGCTATAGTCCACCCGTTTTTGTGGCCTTTTTCCGCTGGACGAACTTGGCGCCCCGGCCTTCGGGCGGCTATTTTTGGGTGCGGCTGTGCCCGTGGCCTATTTTTGGCACACGGAGGCACCTCACAAAGTCTCGCGTAATTCCGAGACCGGCGGACGAAGTTGGCCAGCCCCACCCCCGAAGGCTATAGCCCACCCGTTTTGTTGCCTTTTTCCGCTGGATGAACTTGGCGCCCCGGCCTTCGAGCGGGTATTTTTGGACGCGGCTGTGCCCGCGGCCTATTTTTTGCACACGGAGGCACCTTGCAAAGTCTCGCGCCATTCCGAGTCCGGCGGACGAAGTTGGCCAGCCCCACCCCCCAAGGCTATAGCCCACCCATTTTTGTGGCCTTTTTTCCGCTGGACGAACTTGGCGCCCCGGCCTTCGGGCGGGTATTTTTGGGCGCGGCTGTGCCGCGGCCTGGCCCAGCACACGGAGGCGTCTCGCAATGTCACGCGCCTTACGGAGTCCGGCGGACGAAGTTGGCCAGCCCCACCCCCCAAGGCTGTAGCCCGCCCGTTTCTGTGGCCTTTTTCCGCAGGACGAACTTGGCACCCCGGCCTTCGGGCAGGTATTTTTGGGCGCGGCTGTGCCCGCAGCCTATTGTTGGCACACGGAGGCGCCTCACAAACTCTCGCGCCATTCCGAGTCCGGCGGACCAGTTGGCCAGCCCCACCCCCAAGGCTATAGCCCACCCGTTTTGTGGCCTTTTCCGCTGGCGAACTTGGCGCCCCAGCCTTCGGGCGGGTATTTTGAGCGCGGCTGTGCCCGCGGCCTATTTTGCCACACGGAGGCGACTCGCAAAGTCTCGCGCCATTCCTAGTCCGGCGGACCAGTTGGCCAGCCCACCCCAAGGCTATAGCCCACCGTTTTTGTGGCCTTTTACCGCTGGACGAACTTGGCGCCCCAGCCTTCGGGAGGTATTTTTGGGGCGCGGCTGTGCCCGGCCTGGTTTTTGCCACACGGAGGCGCCTCGCAAAATCTCGCGCCATTCTAGTCCGGCGGACGAAGTTGGCCAGCCCCCACCCCCAAGGCTATAGCCCACCGTTTTTGTGGCCTTTACCGCTGGGTGAACTTGGCGCCCGGCCATCGGGCGGGGTATTTTGGATCGCTGCTGTGCCCGCGCCTATTTTTGGCACGCGGAGGCGCCTCGCAAAGCCTCGCGCCATTCGAGTCTGGTGGACGAAAGTGGGCCAGCCCCACCCCTTTTGCTATAGCCCACCCGTTTTGTGGCCTTTACCGCTGGACGAACTTGGCGCACCGGCCTTGGGCGGGTATTATTAGCCCGGCTGTGCCCATGCCTATTTTTGGCACACGGAGGCACATCG
>JAUJEM010000319.1:0-42439 GCA_030448935.1 Citrus cavaleriei
AAAATAGGCCGCGGGCACAGCCGCGCCTAAAAATACCCGCCCGAAGGCCGGGCGCCAAGTTCGTCCAGCGGAAAAGGCCACAAAACGGGTGGGCTATAGCCTTGGGGGTGGGCTGGCCAACTCGTCCGCCGGACTCGGAATGGCGCGAGACTTTGCGAGGCGCCTCCGTGTGCCAAAAATAGGCCGCGGCACAGCCGCGCCCAAAATACCCAACCGAAGCCGGGCGCCAAGTTCGCCCAGCGGTAAAAGTCCACAAAAACGGGTGGGCTATAGCCTAGGGGGTGGGGTTGGCCAACTTCATCCGCCGGACTTGAATGGCGCGAGACTTTGCAGGTTCCTCCGTGTACCAAAATAGGTCAGGTGGGCACAGCCGCGCCCAAAATACCCGCCCGAAGGCCGGGCACCAAGTTCGCCCAGGGTAAAAGGCCACAAAACGGGTGGGGCTATAGCCTTGGGGGTGGGGCTGGCCAACTTCGTCCGCCTCGGACTCGGAATGGTGCGAGACTTTGCGAGGCGCTCCATGTGCTAAAATAGGTGCGGCACAGCAGCGCCCAAAAAATACCCACCCAGGCCGGGCGCCAAGTTCGCCCAGCGGTAAAAGGCCACAAAACGGGTGGGCTATAGCCTTGGGGGTGGGGCTGGCCAACTGGTCCGCCGGACTCGGAATGGCGCGAGACTTTGCGAGGCGCCTCCGTGTGCTGGGGCCAGGTCAGCGCGGGGCACAGCCGCAAAAAAAAAAATACCCGCTCTCAAGGCCGGGCGCCAAGTTCATTCAGCGGCAAAAGGCCACAAAACGTGGGTGGGCTATAGCCTTGGGGTGGGGCTGGCCAACTTCTGGCCCACTGACTCGAATGGCGCGAGACTTTGCGAGGTTCCTCCGTGTGCCAAAATAGGCAGCAGTCAGCCGCTTAAAAAATACACCAAGGCCGGGGCGCCAAGTTCGCCCAGCTGCAAAAGGCCACAAAAACGGTGGGCTATAGCCTTGGGGGTGGGGCTGGCCAACTCTTCCGCCGGACTCGGAATGGCGCGAGACTTTGCGAGGCACCCCGTGTTAAAAAATAGGCTACCGGGCACAGCCGCCGCAAAAATACCCGCCCAAGGCCGGGGCGCCAAGTTCGCCCAGCGTAAAAGGCCACAAAAACGGGTGGGCTATAGCCTTGGGGGTGGGGCTGGCCAACTCGTCCGCCTGACTCGGAATGGCGCGAGACTTTGCATGGTGAGGCGCTCCGTGGTGCCAAAATAGGTCATGGCACAGCCATTCCAAAATACCCGCCCAAGGCCGGGCACCAAGTTTGCCCAGCGGTAAAAGGCCACAAAACGGGTGGGCTATAGCCTGGGGGGTGGGCGGGCCAACTCGGTCCGGCCGGACTCGGAATGGCGCGAGACTTTACGAGGCCTCCTGCTGGTGTTAAAATAGGCCACGGGCACAGCCGCCCAAAATACTCCGCCGAAGGCTGGGGCGCCAAGTTCGCCCAGCGGTAAAAGGCCACAAAAACGGGGTGGCTATAGCCTTGGGGGTGGGGCTGGCCAACTCGGTCCCCGGACTCGGAATGGCGCGAGACTTTGCGAGGCGCCTCCGTGTGCCAAAATAGGGTCGCGGGCACAGCCGCCCAAAAATACCCGCCCGAAGGCCGGGCGCCAAGTCTGTCCAGCGGTAAAAGGCCACAAAAACGGGTGGGCTATAGCCTTGGGGGTGGGGCTGGCCAACTCGTCCGCTCGGACTCGGAATGGCGCGAGACTTTGCGAGGCGCCTCCGTGTGCCAAATAGGCCGCGGGCACAGCCGCGCCCCAAAAATACCCGCCCGAAGGCCGGGCGCCAAGTTCGTCTCCAGCGGAAAAAGGCCACAAAACGGTGGGCTATAGCCTTGGGTGGGGCTGGCCAACTTCGTCCGCTCGGACTCGGAATGGCGCGAGACTTTGCGAGGCGCTCCGTGTGCCAAAAATAGGCGGCACAGCCGCGCTAAAAATACCCGCCCGAAGGCCGGGCGCCAAGTTGGTCCAGCGGTAAAAGGCCACAAAACGGGTGGGCTATAGCCTTGGGGTGGGGCTGGCCAACTCGTCCGAATGGCGCGAGACTTTGCGAGGT
This sequence comes from Citrus cavaleriei, assembly GCA_030448935.1. Taxonomy (NCBI): domain Eukaryota; kingdom Viridiplantae; phylum Streptophyta; class Magnoliopsida; order Sapindales; family Rutaceae; genus Citrus; species Citrus cavaleriei. The sequence goes on from JAUJEM010000319.1 coordinate 2,087, forward strand.
GCCTCCGTGTGCCAAAATAGGCCAGGGCAGGGGCACAGCCGCGCCCAAAAATACCCGCCCGAAGGCCGGGCGCCAAGTTCGTCCAGCGGAAAAGGCCACAAAACGGGTGGGCTATAGCCTTGGGGGTGGGGTTGGCACAGCCGCGGACTCAGAATGGCGAGAAAATAGGCGCCCCATGCAAAAATAAGGCACAGCCGCCCAAAAATACCCGCCAAGTTCGCCCAGCGGAAAAAGGCCACAAAAACGGGTGGGCTATAGCCTTGGGGGTGGGGCTGGCAACTTCGTCCGGCCGGACTCGGAATGGCGCGAGACTTTGCGAGGCGCTCCGAAAAGGTGCAAAAAATAGGCCGCGGGCACAGGCGCTCCCAAAAATACCCGCCCAAGGCCGGGCGCCAAGTTTGGCTCCAGCGGAAAAGGCCACAAAAACGGGTGGGCTATAGCCTTGGGGGGTGGGGCTGGCCAACTTCGTCCGCCGGACTCGGAATGGCGCGAGAGACTTTGCGAGGCACCTCCGTGTGTAAAAATAGTCATGGACACAGCCGCGCCTAAAAATACCCACCGAAGGCCGGGGCGCCAAGTTCGGCCCAGCGGTAAAAAAGGCCACAAAAACGGGTGGGCTATAGCCTTGGGGGTGGGGCTGGCCAACTCGTCCACCGGACTCGGAATGGCGCGAGACTTTGCGAGGCACCTCCGTGTGCCAAAAATAGGCATGGCACAGCCGCGCCTAAAAAAAAAAAATACCGCGCCGAAGGCCGGGCGCCAAGTTCTGCCCAGCGGTAAAAGGCCACAAAAACGGTGGGCTATAGCCTTGGGGGGTGGGGCTGGCCAACTTCGTCCGCCGGACTCGGAATGGCGCGAGACTTTGCGAGGCGCCTCCGTGTGCCAAAAATAGTCGCGGGCACAGCCGCGCCAAAAATACCCGCCCGAAGGCCGGGCGCCAAGTCTGGCCCAGCGGAAAAAGGCCACAAAACGGTGGGCTATAGCCTTGGGGTTGGGGCTGGCCAACTTCGTCCGCCGGACTCGGAATGGCGCGAGACTTTGCGAGGCGCCTCCGTGGTGCCAAAAATAGGCCGCGGCACAGCCGCGCCCAAAAATACCCGCCCAAGGCCGGGGCGCCAAGTTCGTCCAGCGGAAAAAGGCCACAAAACGGGTGGGCTATAGCCTTGGGGGTGGGCTGGCCAACTTCTGTCCGCCGGACTCGGAATGGCGCGAGACTTTGCAGAGGCTCCATGTGCCAAAATAGGCCGCGGGCACAGCCGCGCCCAAAAATACCCGCCCGAAGGCTGGGGCGCCAAGTTCGTCCAGCGGAAAAGGCCACAAAACGGGTGGGCTATAGCCTTGGGGGTGGGGCTGGCCCACTCTGTCCGCTCGGACTCGGAATGGCGCGAGACTTTGCGAGGCACCTCCGTGTGCCAAAATAGGCCATGGGCACAGCCGCGCCTAAAAATACCCGCCCGAAGGCCGGGCGCCAAGTTCGCCCAGCGGAAAAAGGCCACAAAACGGGTGGGCTATAGCCTTGGGGGTGGGGCTGGCCAACTTCGTCCGCCTCGGACTCGGAATGGGCGAGACTTTGCGAGGCGCCTCCGTGTGCCAAAATAGGCCGCGGGACACAGCCTCCCAAAAATACCCGCCCGAAGGCCGGGGCGCCAAGTTCGCCCAGCGGAAAAGGCCACAAAACGGGTGGGCTATAGCCTTGGGGGTGGGGCTGGCCAACTTCGTCCGCCGGACTCGGAATGGCGCGAGACTTTGCGAGGCGCTCCGTGTGCCAAAATAGGCCGCGGGCACAGCCGCGCCAAAAAAATACCCGCCCGAAGGCCGGGCACCAAGTTCGCCCAGCGGAAAAAGGCCACAAAAACGGGTGGGCTATAGCCTTGGGGGGTGGGGCTGGCCAACTTCGTCCGCCGGATTCGGAATGGCGCGAGACTTTGCGAGGTGCCTCCATGTGCCAAAAATAGGCCGCGGGCACAGCCGCGCCCAAAAATACCCCCCCGAAGGCCGGGGCGCCAAGTTCGTCCAGCGGTAAAAGGCCACAAAAACGGGTGGGCTATAGCCTTGGCGGGTGGGGCTGGCCCACTTCGTCCGCCGGACTCGGAATGGCGCGAGACTTTACGAGGCGCCTCCGTGTGCCAAAAATAGGCCGCGGGCACAGCCGCGCCCAAAAATACCTGCCCGAAGGCCGGGACGCCAAGTTCGTCCATTGGTAAAAGGCCACAAAAACAGGTGGGCTATAGCCTTGGGGGGTGGGGCTGGCCAACTTCGTCCGCCGGACTCGGAATGGCGTGAGATTTTGCGTGGCGCCTCGGTGTGCCAAAAATAGGCCGCGGGCACAGCCGCGCCCAACAATACCCGCCCAAAGGCTGGGGCGCCAAGTTCGTCCAGCGGAAAAAGGCCACAAAAACGGGTGGGCTATAGCCTTGGGGGGTGGGGCTGGCCAACTTCGTCCGCCGGACTCGGAATGGCGCGAGACTTTGCGAGGTGCCTCCGTGTGCCAAAAATAGGCCGCGGGCACAGCCGCGCCCAAAAATACCCGCCCGAGGGCCGGGGCGCCAAGTTCGTCCAGCGGTAAAAGGCCACAAAAACGGGTGGGCTATAGCCTTGGGGGGTAGGGCTGGCCAACTTCTTCCGCCGGACTCGGAATGGCGCGAGACTTTGCGAGGCGCCTCCGGGTGCCAAAAATAGGCCGTGGGCACAGCCGCGCCGAAAAATACCCGCCCGAGGGCCAGGGCGCCAAGTTCGTCCAGCGGTAAAAGGCCACAAAAACGGGTGGACTATAGCCTTGGGGGGTGGGGCTGGCCAACTTCTTCCGCCGGACTCGGAATGGCGCGAGGCTTTGCGAGGCGCCTCCGTGTGCCAAAAATAGGCCGCGGACACAGCCGCACCCAAAAATACCCGCCCGAGGGCCGGGGCGCCAAGTTCGTCCAGCGGTAAAAGGCCACAAAAACGGGTGGGCTATAGCCTTGGGGGGTGGGGCTGGCCAACTTCGTCCGCCGGACTTGGAATGGCGCGAGACTTTGCGAGGTGCCTCCATGTGCCAAAAATAGGCCGCGGGCACAGCCACGCCCAAAAATACCCGCCCGAAGGCCGGTGCGCCAAGTTCGTCCAGCGGTAAAAGGCCACAAAAACGGGTGGGCTATAGCCTTGGGGGGTGGGGCTGGCCAACTTCGTCCGCCGGACTCGGAATGGCGCGAGACTTTGCGAGGCGCCTCCATGTGCCAAAAATAGGCCGCGGACACAGCCGCGTCCAAAAATACCCGCCCGAGGGCCGGGGCGCCAAGTTCGTCCAGCGGTAAAAGGCCACAAAAACGGGTGGGCTATAGCCTTGGGGGGTAGGGCTGGCCAACTTCTTCCGCCGGACTCGGAATGGCGCGAGACTTTGCGAGGTGCCTCCGTGTGCCAAAAATAGGCCACGGGCACAGCCGCCCCCAAAAATACCCGCCCGAAGGCCGGGGCGCCAAGTTCGTCCAGCGGAAAAAGGCCACAAAAACGGGTGGGCTATAGCATTGGGGGGTGGGGCTGGCCAACTTCGTCCGCCGGACTCGGAATGGCGCGAGACTTTGCGAGGCGCCTCCGTGTGTAAAAATAGGCCGCGGGCACAGCCGCGCCCAAAAATACCTGCCCGAAGGCCGGGGCGCCAAGTTCGTCCAGCGGTAAAAGGCCACAAAAACGGGTGGGCTATAGCCTTGGGGGGTGGGGCTGGCCAACTTCGTCCGCCGGACTCGGAATGGCGCGAGACTTTGCGAGGCGCCTCCGTTTGCCAAAAATAGGCCGCGGGCACAGCCGCGCCCAAAAATACCTGCCCGAAGGCCGGGACGCCAAGTTCGTCCATTGGTAAAAGGCCACAAAAACGGGTGGGCTATAGCCTTGGGGGGTGGGGCTGGCCAACTTCGTCCGCCGGACTCGGAATTGCGCGAGACTTTGCGAGGCGCCTCCGTGTGCCAAAAATAGGCCGTGGGCACAGCCGCGCCGAAAAATACCCGCCCGAGGGCCAGGGCGCCAAGTTCGTCCAGCGGTAAAAGGCCACAAAAACGGGTGGACTATAGCCTTGGGGGGTGGGGCTGGCCAACTTCTTCCGCCGGACTCGGAATGGCGCGAGGCTTTGCGAGGCGCCTCCGTGTGCCAAAAATAGGCCGCGGACACAGCCGCACCCAAAAATACCCGCCCGAGGGCCGGGGCGCCAAGTTCGTCCAGCGGTAAAAGGCCACAAAAACGGGTGGGCTATAGCCTTGGGGGGTGGGGCTGGCCAACTTCGTCCGCCGGACTTGGAATGGCGTGAGACATTGCGAGGTGCCTCCATGTGCCAAAAATAGGCCGCGGGCACAGCCGCGCCCAAAAATACCCGCCGGAAGGCCGGTGCGCCAAGTTCGTCCAGCGGTAAAAGGCCACAAAAACGGGTGGGCTATAGCCTTGGGGGGTGGGGCTGGCCAACTGGTCCGCTCGGACTCGGAATGGCGCGAGACTTTCCGAGGCGCCTCCGTGTGCCAAAAATAGGTCATGGACACAGCCACGCCAAAAATACCCGCCCGAGGGCCGGGCGCCAAGTTCGGTCCAGCGGTAAAAGGCCACAAAAATGGGTGGGCTATAGCCTTGGGGGTAGGGCTGGCCAACTCGTCCGCCGGACTCGGAATGGCGCGAGACTTTGCGAGGGGCCTCCGTGTGCCAAAAATAGGCCGCGGGCACAGCCGTGCCCAAAAATACCCGCCCGAAGGCCGGGGCGCCAAGTTCGTCCAGCGGTAAAAGGCCACAAAAACGGGTGGGCTATAGCCTTGGGGGGTGGGGCTGGCCAACATCGTCCGCCGGACTCGGAATGGCGCGAGACTTTGCGAGGCGACTCCGTTTGCCAAAAATAGGCCGCGGGCACAGCCGCCCCCAAAAATACCCGCCCAAGGCCGGGCGCCAAGTTCGTCCAGCGGAAAAAGGCCACAAAACGGGTGGGCTATAGCCTTGGGGGTGGGGCTGGCCAACTTCGTCCGCCGGACCCGGAACGGCGCGAGTCTTTTCGAGGCGCCTCCCTGTGCCAAAAATAGGTCATGGACACAGCGCCCAAAAATACCCGCCCCGAGGCCGGGCGCCAAGTTCGCCCAGCGGTAAAAGGCCATAAATATGGGTGGGTTATAGCCTTGGGGGGTGGGGCTGGCCTACTTCTTCCGCCTCGGACTCGGAATGGCGCGAGACTTTGCGAGGGGCCTCCGTGTGCCAAAATAGGCCACGGGCACAGCCGCGCCCAAAAATACCCGCCCGAAGGCCGGGCGCCAAGTTCGCCCAGCGGAAAAAGGCCACAAAACGGGTGGGCTATAGCCTTGGGGGTGGGGCTGGCCAACTCGTCCGCCGGACTCGGAATGGCGCGAGACTTTGCGAGGCGCCTCCGTTTGCCAAAAATAGGCCGTGGGCACAGCCGCCTAAAAAATACCTGCCCGAAGGCCGGGACGCCAAGTTGGCCCAGTGGTAAAAGGCCACAAAACGGGTGGGCTATAGCCTTGGGGGTGGGGCTGGCCAACTGGGTCCGCCCGGACTCGGAATTACGCGAGACTTTGCGAGGCGCCTCCGTGTGCCAAAAATAGGCCATGGACACAGCCGCGCCAAAAATACCGCCCGAAGGCCGGGGCGCCAAGTTCGTCCAGCGGAAAAGCCACAAAAACGGGTGGGCTTTAGCCTTCGGGGTGGGGCTGGCCAACTTCGTCCGCCGGACTCGGACTGGCGCGAGACTTTGCGAGGCGCCTCCGTGCACCAAAAATAGGCCGCGGACACAGCCGCACCCAAAAATACCTGCCCGAAGGCCGGGGCACCAAGTTCGTCCAGCGGAAAAGCCACAAAAACGGGTGGGCTTTAGCCTTCGGGGTGGGGCTGGCCAACTTCGTCCGCCGGACTCGGAATGACGCGAGACTTTGCGAGGCTCCTCCGTATGCCAAAAGTAGGCCACGGACACAGCCGCGCCCAAAAATACCCGCCCGAAGGCCGGGGCGCCAAGTTCGTCCAGCGGAAAATGGCCACAAAAACGGGTGGGCTATAGCCTTGGGGGGTGGGGCTGGCCAACTTCGTCCGCCGGACTCGGAATGGCGCGAGACTTTGCGAGGCACCTCCGTGTGCCAAAAATAGGCTGTGGGCACAGCCGCGCCCAAAAATACCCGCCCGAAGGCCGGGGCGTCAAGTCTGGCCCAGCGGTAAAAGGCCAAAAAAACGGGTGGGCTATAGCCTTGGGGGGTGGGGCTGGCCAACTTCGTCCGCCGGACTCGGAATGGCGCGAGACTTTGCGAGGCGCCTCCGTGTGCCAAAAATAGGCCGCGGACACAGCCGCGCCCAAAAATACCCGCCCGAGGGCCGGGGCGCCAAGTTCGTCCAGCGGTAAAAGGCCACAAAAATGGGTGGGCTATAGCCTTGGGGGGTAGGGCTGGCCAACTTCTTCCGCCGGACTCGGAATGGCGCGAGACTTTGCGAGGGGCCTCCGTGTGCCAAAAATAGGCCACGGGCACAGCCGCCCCCAAAAATACCCGCCCGAAGGCCGGGGCGCCAAGTTCGTCCAGCGGAAAAAGGCCACAAAAACGGGTGGGCTATAGCCTTGGGGGGTGGGGCTGGCCAACTTCGTCCGCCGGACTCGGAATGGCGCGAGACTTTGCGAGGCGCCTCCGTTTGCCAAAAATAGGCCGCGGGCACAGCCGCGCCCAAAAATACCTGCCCGAAGGCCGGGACGCCAAATTCGTCCAGTGGTAAAAGGCCACAAAAACGGGTGGGCTATAGCCTTGGGGGGTGGGGCTGGCCAACTTCGTCCGCCGGACTCGGAATGGCGCGAGACTTTGCGAGGCGCCTCCGTGTGCCAAAAATAGGCCGCGGACACAGCCGCGCCCAAAAATACCCGCCCGAGGGCCGGGGCGCCAAGTTCGTCCAGCGGTAAAAGGCCACAAAAATGGGTGGGTTATAGCCTTGGGGGGTAGGGCTGGCCAACTTCTTCCGCCGGACTCGGAATGGCGCGAGACTTTGCGAGGGGCCTCCGTGTGCCAAAAATAGGCCACGGGCACAGCCGCCCCCAAAAATACCAGCCCGAAGGCCGGGGCGCCAAGTTCGTCCAGCGGAAAAAGGCCACAAACACGGGTGGGCTATAGCCTTGGGGGGTGGGGCTGGCCAACTTCGTCCGCCGGACTCGGAATGGCGCGAGACTTTGCGAGGCGCCTCCGTTTGCCAAAAATAGGCCGTGGGCACAGCCGCGCCCAAAAATACCTGCCCGAAGGCCGGGACGCCAAATTCGTCCAGTGGTAAAAGGCCACAAAAACGGGTGGGCTATAGCCTTGGGGGTGGGGCTGGCCAACTGGTCCGCCGGACTCGGAATTACGCGAGACTTTGCGAGGCGCCTCCGTGTGCAAAAATAGGTCATGACGCAGCCGCGCTCAAAAATACCGCCCGAAGGCCGGGCGCCAAGTTCGTCCAGCGGAAAATGGCCACAAAACGGGTGGGCTATAGCCTTGGGGGGTGGGGCTGGCCAACTCGTCCGCCGGACTCGGAATGGCGCGAGACTTTGCGAGGCGCCTCCTGTGCCAATATAGCCGCTGGCGCAGCTGCGCCAAAAATAACCGCCCGAAGGCCGGGCGCCAAGTCTGGCCCAGCGAAATTGGCCACACAACCGGGGGGGCTATAGCCTTGGGGGGTGGGGCTGGCCAACTTCGTCCGCCGGACTCGGAATGACGCGAGACATTGCGAGGCACCTCCGTATGCCAAAAGTAGGCCATGGACACAGCCGCGCCCAAAAATACCCGCCCAAGGCCGGGCGCCAAGTCTGGCCCAGCGGAAAAAGGCCACAAAAACGGGTGGGCTATAGCCTTGGGCGGTGGGGCTGGCCAACTTCGTTAGCCGGACTCGGAATGGCGCGAGACTTTGCGAGGCGCCTCCGTGCACCAAAAATAGGCCGCGGACACAGCCGCACCCAAAAATACCTGCCCGAAGGCCGGGGCTCCAAGTTCGTCCAGCGGGAAAAGGCCACAAAAACGGGTGGGCTATAGCCTTGGGGGGTGGGGCTGGCCAACTTCGTCCGCCGGACTCGGAATGGCGCGAGATTTTGCGAGGCACCTCCGTGTGCCAAAAATAGGCCGCGGGCACAGCCGCCAAAAAAATACCCACCCGAAGGCCGAGGCGCCAAGTTCGTCCAGCGGAAAAAGGCCACAAAAACGGGTGGGCTATAGCCTGTGGGGTGGGGATGGCCAACTCGTCCGTCCGCCGGACTCTGAATGGCGCGACACTTAGCGAGGCGCTCCGGTGCCAAAAATAGGCCGTGGGCACAGCCGCGCCCAAAAATACCCGCCCGAAGGCCGGGGCACCAAGTTCGTCCAACGGTAAAAGGCCACAAAAACGGGTGGGCTATAGCCTTGGGGGGTGGGGCTGGCCAACTTCGTCCGCCGGATTCGGAATGGCGCGAGACTTTGCGAGGTGCCTCCATGTGCCAAAAATAGGCCGCGGGCACAGCCGCGCCCAAAAATACCCGCCCGAAGGCCGGGGCGCCAAGTTCGTCCAGCGGAAAAAGGCCACAAAAACAGGTGGGCTATAGCCTTGGGGGGTTGGGCTGGCCAACTTCGTCCGCCGGACTCGGAATGGCGCGAGACTTTGCGAGGCGCCTCCGTGCACCAAAAATAGGCCGCGGACACAGCCGCACCCAAAAATACCTGCCCGAAGGCCGGGGCACCAAGTTCGTCCAGCGGAAAAAGGCCACAAAAACGGGTGGGCTATAGCCTTGGGGGGTGGGGCTGGCCAACTTCGTCCGCCGGACTCGGAATGGCGCGAGACTTTGCGAGGCGCCTCCGTGTGCCAAAAATAGGCCGCGGACGCAGCCGCGCTCAAAAATACCCGCCCGAAGGCCGGGGCGCCAAGTTCGTCCAGCGGAAAATGGCCACAAAAACGGGTGGGCTATAGCCTTGGGGGGTGGGGCTGGCCAACTTCGTCCGCCGGACTCGGAATGGCGCGAGACTTTGCGAGGCGCCTCCTTGTGCCAAACATAGGCCGCGGGCGCAGCTGCGCCCAAAAATAACCGCCCGAAGGCCGGGGCGCCAAGTTCGTCCAGCGGAAAAAGGCCACAAAAACGGGTGGGCTATAGCCTTGGGGGGTGGGGCTGGCCAACTTCGTCCGCCGGACTCGGAATGACGCGAGACATTGCGAGGCACCTCCGTATGCCAAAAGTAGGCCACGGACACAGCCGCGCCCAAAAATACCCGCCCGAAGGCCGGGGCGCCAAGTTCGTCCAGCGGAAAAAGGCCACAAAAACAGGTGGGCTATAGCCTTGGGGGGTTGGGCTGGCCAACTTCGTCCGCCGGACTCGGAATGGCGCGAGACTTTGCGAGGCGCCTCCGTGCACCAAAAATAGGCCGCGGACACAGCCGCACCCAAAAATACCTGCCCGAAGGCCGGGGCGCCAAGTTCGTCCAGCGGAAAAAGGCCACAAAAACAGGTGGGCTATAGCCTTGGCGGGTGGGGCTGGCCCACTTCGTCCGCCGGACTCGGAATGGCGCGGGACTTTGCGAGGCGCCTCCGTGTGCCAAACATAGGCCGCGGACGCAGCCGCGCTCAAAAATACCCGCCCGAAGGCCGGGGCGCCAAGTTCGTCCAGCGGAAAATGGCCACAAAAACGGGTGGGCTATAGCCTTGGGGGGTGGGGCTGGCCAACTTCGTCCGCCGGACTCGGAATGGCGCGAGACTTTGCGAGGCACCTCCGTGTGCCAAAAATAGGCCGTGGGCACAGCCGCGCCTAAAAATACCCGCCCGAAGGCCGGGGCGCCAAGTTCGTCCAGCGGAAAAAGGCCACAAAAACGGGTGGGCTATAGCCTTGGGGGGTGGGGCTGGCCAACTTCGTCCGCCGGACTCGGAATGGCGCGAGACTTTGCGAGGCGCCTCCGTTTGCCAAAAATAGGCCGCGGGCACAGCCGCGCCCAAAAATACCTGCCCGAAGGCCGGGACGCCAAATTCGTCCAGTGGTAAAAGGCCACAAAAACGGGTGGGCTATAGCCTTGGGGGGTGGGGCTGGCCAACTTCGTCCGCCGGACTCGGAATTGCGCGAGACTTTGCGAGGCGCCTCCGTGTGCCAAAAATAGGCCGCGGACGCAGCCGCGCTCAAAAATACCCGCCCGAAGGCCGGGGCGCCAAGTTCGTCCAGCGGAAAATGGCCACAAAAACGGGTGGGCTATAGCCTTGGGGGGTGGGGCTGGCCAACTTCGTCCGCCGGACTCGGAATGGCGCGAGACTTTGCGAGGCACCTCCTTGTGCCAAACATAGGCCGCGGGCGCAGCTGCGCCCAAAAATAACCGCCCGAATGCCGGGGCGCCAAGTTCGTCCACCGGAAAAAGGCCACAAAAACGGGTGGGCTATAGCCATGGGGGGTGGGGCTGGCCAACTTCGTCCGCCGGACTCGGAATGACGCGAGATTTGCGAGGCACCTCCGTATGCCAAAAGTAGGCCACGGACACAGCCGCGCCCAAAAATACCCGCCCGAAGGCCGGGGCGCCAAGTTCGTCCAGCGGAAAAAGGCCACAAAAACAGGTGGGCTATAGCCTTGGGGGGTTGGGCTGGCCAACTTCGTCCGCCGGACTCGGAATGGCGCGAGACTTTGCGAGGCGCCTCCGTGCACCAAAAATAGGCCGCGGACACAGCCGCGCCCAAAAATACCTGCCCGAAGGCCGGGGCGCCAAGTTCGTCCAGCGGAAAAAGGCCACAAAAACGGGTGGGCTATAGCCTTGGGGGGTGGGGCTGGCCAACTTCGTCCGCCGGACTCGGAATGGCGCGAGACTTTGCGAGGCACCTCCGTGTGCCAAAAATAGGCCGTGGGTACAGCCGCGCCCAAAAATACCCGCCCGAAGGCCGGGGCGCCAAGTTCGTCCAGCGGAAAAAGGCCACAAAAACGGGTGGGCTATAGCCTTGGGGGGTGGGGCTGGCCAACTTCGTCCGCCGGACTCGGAATGGCGCGAGACTAAGCGAGGCGCCTCCGGGTGCCAAAAATAGGCCGCGGGCACAGCCGCGCCAAATAATACCCGCCCGAAGGCCGGGCGCCAAGTTCGCCCAACGGTAAAAGGCCACAAAACGGGTGGGCTATAGCCTTGGGGGTGGGGCTGGCCAACTTCGTCCGCCCGGATTCGGAATGGCGCGAGACTTTGCGAGGTGCCTCCATGTGCAAAAAATAGGCGCGGCGCAGCCGCCTAAAAATACCCGCCCGAAGGCCGGGCCGCCAAGTTCGTCCAGCGGAAAAAGGCCACAAAAACGGGTGGGCTATAGCCTTGGGGGGTGGGGCTGGCCCACTTCGTCCGCCGGACTCGGAATGGCGCGAGACTTTGCGAGGCACCTCCGTGTGCCAAAAATAGGCCGCGGACGCAGCCGCGCCCAAAAATACCCGCCCGAAGGCCGGGGCGCCAAGTTCGTCCAGCGGAAAAAGGCCACAAAAACGGGTGGGCTATAGCCTTGGGGGGTGGGGCTGGCCAACTTCGTCAGCCGGACTCGGAATGGCGCGAGACTTTGCGAGGCGCCTCCGTGTGCCAAAAATAGGCCGCGGGCACAGCCGCGCTCAAAAATACCGGCCCGAAGGCCGGGGCGCCAAGTTCGTCCAGCGGAAAATGGCCACAAAACCGGGTGGGCTATAGCCTTGGGGGGTGGGGCTGGCCAACTTCGTCCGCCGGACTCGGAATGGCGCGAGACTTTGCGAGGCGCCTCCTTGTGCCAAACATAGGCCGCGGGCGCAGCCGCGCCCAAAAATAACCGCCCGAAGGCCGGGGCGCCAAGTTCGTCCAGCGGAAAAAGGCCACAAAAACGGGTGGGCTATAGCCATGGGGGGTGGGGCTGGCCAACTTCGTCCGCCGGACTCGGAATGACGCGAGACTTTGCGAGGCTCCTCCGTATGCCAAAAGTAGGCCACGGACACAGCCGCGCCCAAAAATACCCGCCCGAAGGCCGGGGCGCCAAGTTCGTCCAGCGGAAAAAGGCCACAAAAACAGGTGGGCTATAGCCTTGGGGGGTTGGGCTGGCCAACTTCGTCCGCCGGACTCGGACTGGCGCGAGACTTTGCGAGGCGCCTCCGTGCACCAAAAATAGGCCGCGGACACAGCCGCACCCAAAAATACCTGCCCGAAGGCCGGGGCGCCAAGTTCGTCCAGCGGAAAAAGGCCACAAAAACGGGTGGGCTATAGCCTTGGGGGGTGGGGCTGGCCAACTTCGTCCGCCGGACTCGGAATGGCGCGAGACTTTTACGAGGCGCCTCCGTGTGCCAAAAATAGGCCGTGGGTACAGCCGCGCCCAAAAATACCCGCCCGAAGGCCGAGGCGCCAAGTTCGTCCAGCGGAAAAAGGCCACAAAAACGGGTGGGCTATAGCCTTGGGGGGTGGGGCTGGCCAACTTCGTCCGCCGGACTCGGAATGGCGCGAGACTTAGCGAGGCGCCTCCGGGTGCCAAAAATAGGCCGCGGGCACAGCCGCGCCCAAAAATACCCGCCCGAAGGCCGGGGCGCCAAGTTCGTCCAACGGTAAAAGGCCACAAAAACGGGTGGGCTATAGCCTTGGGGGGTGGGGCTGGCCAACTTCGTCCGCCGGACTCGGAATGGCGCGAGACTTTGCGAGGCACCTCCGTGTCCCAAAAATAGGCCGCGGGCACAGCCGCGCCCAAAAATACCCGCCCGAAGGCCGGGGCGTCAAGTTCGTCCAGCGGAAAAAGGCCACAAAAACGGGTGGGCTATAGCCATGGGGGGTGGGGCTGGCCAACTTCGTCCGCCGGACTCGGAATGACGCGAGACTTTGCGAGGCTCATCCGTATGCCAAAAGTAGGCCACGGACACAGCCGCGCCCAAAAATACCCGCCCGAAGGCCGGGGCGCCAAGTTCGTCCAGCGGAAAAAGGCCACAAAAACAGGTGGGCTATAGCCTTGGGGGGTTGGGCTGGCCAACTTCGTCCGCCGGACTCGGAATGGCGCGAGACTTTGCGAGGCGCCTCCGTGCACCAAAAATAGGCCGCGGACACAGCCGCACCCAAAAATACCTGCCCGAAGGCCGGGGCACCAAGTTCGTCCAGCGGAAAAGCCACAAAAACGGGTGGGCTTTAGCCTTCGGGGTGGGGCTGGCCAACTTCGTCCGCCGGACTCGGAATGGCGCGAGACTTTGCGAGGCACCTCCGTGTGCCAAAAATAGGGTCAGGTACAGCCGCGCCCAAAACTACCCGCCCGAAGGCCGGGGCGCCAAGTTCGTCCAGCGGAAAAAGGCCACAAAAACGGGTGGGCTATAGCCTTGGGGGGTGGGGCTGGCCAACTTCGTCCGCCGGACTCGGAATGGCGCGAGACTTAGCGAGGCGCCTCCGGGTGCCAAAAATAGGCCGCGGGCACAGCCGCGCCCAAAAAACCCCGCCCGAAGGCCGGGGCACCAAGTTCGTCCAACGGTAAAAGGCCACAAAAACGGGTGGGCTATAGCCTTGGGGGGTGGGGCTGGCCAACTTCGTCCGCCGGATTCGGAATGGCGCGAGACTTTGCGAGGTGCCTCCATGTGCCAAAAATAGGCCGCGGGCGCAGCCGCGCCCAAAAATACCCGCCCGAAGGCCGGGGCGCCAAGTTCGTCCAGCGGTAAAAGGCCACAAAAACGGGTGGGCTATAGCCTTGGCGGGTGGGGCTGGCCCACTTCGTCCGCCGGACTCGGAATGGCGCGAGACTTTGCGAGGCACCTCCGTGTGCCAAAAATAGGCCGCGGACGCAGCCGCGCTCAAAAATACCCGCCCGAAGGCCGGGGCGCCAAGTTCGTCCAGCGGAAAATGGCCACAAAAACGGGTGGGCTATAGCCTTGGGGGGTGGGGCTGGCCAACTTCGTCCGCCGGACTCGGAATTGCGCGAGACTTTGCGAGGCGCCTCCGTGTGCCAAAAATAGGCCGCGGACGCAGCCGCGCTCAAAAATACCAGCCCGAAGGCCGGGGCGCCAAGTTCGTCCAGCGGAAAATGGCCACAAAAACGGGTGGGCTATAGCCTTGGGGGGTGGGGCTGGCCAACTTCGTCCGCCGGACTCGGAATGGCGCGAGACTTTGCGAGGCGCCTCCTTGTGCCAAACATAGGCCGCGGGCGCAGCCGCGCCCAAAAATAACCGCCCGAAGGCCGGGGCGCCAAGTTCGTCCAGCGGAAAAAGGCCACAAAAACGGGTGGGCTATAGCCATGGGGGGTGGGGCTGGCCAACTTCGTCCGCCGGACTCGGAATGACGCGAGACTTTGCGAGGCTCATCCGTATGCCAAAAGTAGGCCACGGACACAGCCGCGCCCAAAAATACCCGCCCGAAGGCCGGGGCGCCAAGTTCGTCCAGCGGAAAAAGGCCACAAAAACAGGTGGGCTATAGCCTTGGGGGGTTGGGCTGGCCAACTTCGTCCGCCGGACTCGGAATGGCGCGAGACTTTGCGAGGTGCCTCCGTGTGCCAAAAATAGGCCGCGGGCACAGCCGCGCCCAAAAATACCCGCCCGAAGGCCGGGGCGCCAAGTTCGTCCAGCGGTAAAAGGCCACAAAAACGGGTGGGCTATAGCCTTGGGGGGTGGGGCTGCCCAACTTCGTCCGCCGGACTCGGAATGGCGTGAGATTTTGCGTGGCGCCTCGGTGTGCCAAAAATAGGCCGCGGGCACAGCCGCGCCCAACAATACCCGCCCAAAGGCTGGGGCGCCAAGTTCGTCCAGCGGAAAAAGGCCACAAAAACGGGTGGGCTATAGCCTTGGGGGGTGGGGCTGGCCAACTTCTTCCGCCGGACTCGGAATGGCGCGAGACTTTGCGAGGCGCCTCCGGGTGCCAAAAATAGGCCGTGGGCACAGCCGCGCCGAAAAATACCCGCCCGAGGGCCAGGGCGCCAAGTTCGTCCAGCGGTAAAAGGCCACAAAAACGGGTGGACTATAGCCTTGGGGGGTGGGGCTGGCCAACTTCTTCCGCCGGACTCGGAATGGCGCGAGGCTTTGCGAGGCGCCTCCGTGTGCCAAAAATAGGCCGCGGACACAGCCGCACCCAAAAATACCCGCCCGAGGGCCGGGGCGCCAAGTTCGTCCAGCGGTAAAAGGCCACAAAAACGGGTGGGCTATAGCCTTGGGGGGTGGGGCTGGCCAACTTCGTCCGCCGGACTTGGAATGGCGCGAGACTTTGCGAGGTGCCTCCATGTGCCAAAAATAGGCCGCGGGCACAGCCACGCCCAAAAATACCCGCCCGAAGGCCGGTGCGCCAAGTTCGTCCAGCGGTAAAAGGCCACAAAAACGGGTGGGCTATAGCCTTGGGGGGTGGGGCTGGCCAACTTCGTCCGCCGGACTCGGAATGACGCGAGACTTTGCAAGGCGTCTCCGTGTGCCAAAAATAGGCCGCGGACACAGCCATGTCCAAAAATACCCGCCCGAGGGCCGGGGCGCCAAGTTCGTCCAGCGGAAAAAGGCCACAAAAACGGGTGGGCTATAGCCTTGGGGGGTAGGGCTGGCCAACTTCGTCCGCCGGACTCGGAATGGCGCGAGACTTTGCGAGGCACCTCCATGTGCCAAAAATAGGCCGCGGGCACAGCCGCGCCCAAAAATACCCGCCTGAAGGCCGGGTCGCCAAGTTCGTCCAGCGGAAAAAGGCCGCAAAATCGGGTGGGCTATAGGCTTGGGGGGTGGGGCTGGCCAACGTCGTCCGCCGCACTCGGAATAGCGCGAGACTTTGCGAGGCGCCTCCGTGAGGCAAAAATAGTCCGCGGGCACGTGCGCACCCAAAAATACCCGCCCGAAGGCCGGGGCGCCAAGTTCGTCCAGCGGTAAAAGGCCACAAAAACGGGTGGGCTATAGCCTTGGGGGGTGGGGCTGGCCAACTTCGTCCGCCGGACTCGGAATGGCGCGAGACTTTGCGAGGCGCCTCCGTGTGCCAAAAATAGGCCGCGGGCACAGCCGCGCCGAAAAATACCCGCCCGAAGGCCGGGGCGCCAAGTTCGTCCAGCAGTAAAAGGCCACAAAAACGGGTGGGCTATAGCCTTGGGGGGTGGGGCTGGCCAACTTCGTCCGCCGGACTCGGAATAGCGCGAGACTTTGCGAGGCGCCTCCGTGTGCCAAAAATAGGCCGCGGGCACAGCCGCGCCCAAAAATACCCACCCGAAGGCCGGGGCGTCAAGTTCATCCAGCGGTAAAAGGCCACAAAAACGGGTGGGCTATAGCCTTGGGGGGTGGGGCTGGCCGACTTCGTCCGCCGGACTCGGAATGGCGCGAGACTTTGCGAGGCGCCTCCGTGTGCCAAAAATAGGCCGCGGGCACAGCCGCGCCCAAAAATACCCGCCCGAAGGCCGGGGCACCAAGTTCGTCCAGCGGTAAAAGGCCACAAAAACGGGTGGGCTATAGCCTTGGGGGGTGGGGCTGGCCAACTTCGTCCGCCGGACTCGGAATGGCGCGAGACTTTGCGAGGTGCCTCCGTGTGCCAAAAATAGGCCGCGGGCACAGCCGCGCCCAAAAATACCCGCCCGAAGGCCGGGGCACCAAGTTCGTCCAGCGGTAAAAGGCCACAAAAACGGGTGGGCTATAGCCTTGGGGGGTGGGGCTGGCCAACTTCGTCCGCCGGACTCGGAATGGCGCGAGACTTTGCGAGGCACCTCCATGTGCCAAAAATAGGCCGCGGGCACAGCCGCGCCCAAAAATACCCGCCCGAAGGCCGGGTCGCCAAGTTCGTCCAGCGGAAAAAGGCCGCAAAAACGGGTGGGCTATAGACTTGGGGGGTGGGGCTGGCCAACTTCGTCCGCCGGACTCGGAATAGCGCGAGACTTTGCGAGGCGCCTCCGTGAGGCAAAAATAGGCCGCGGGCACAGCCGCGCCCAAAAATACCCGCCCGAAGGCCGGGGCGCCAAGTTCGTCCAGCGGTAAAAGGCCACAAAAACGGGTGGGCTATAGCCTTGGGGGGTGGGGCTGGCCAACTTCGTCCGCCGGACTCGGAATGGCGCGAGACTTTGCGAGGCGCCTCCGTGTGCCAAAAATAGGCCGCGGGCACAGCCGCGCCGAAAAATACCCGCCCGAAGGCCGGGGCGCCAAGTTCGTCCAGCAGTAAAAGGCCACAAAACGGGTGGGCTATACCTTGGGGGTGGAGCTGGCCAACTTCGTCCGCCGGACTCGGAATAGCGCGAGACTTTGCGAGGCGCCTCCGTGCCAAAAAAATAGGCCGCGGGCACAGCCGCGCCAAAAATACCCACCCGAAGGTCGGGCGCCAAGTTCATCCAGCGGTAAAAGGCCACAAAAACGGGTGGGCTATAGCCTTGGGGGTGGGGCTGGCCGTCTTCGTCCGCCCGGACTCGGAATGGCGCGAGACTTTGCGAGGCGCCTCCGTGTTAAAAATAGACCGCGGAACAGCCGCGCTAAAAATACCCGCCCAAGGCCGGGCACCAAGTTCGTCCAGCGGTAAAAGGCCACAAAAACGGGTGGGCTATAGCCTTGGGGGTGGGGCTGGCCAACTCGTCCGGCCGGACTTGGAATGGCGCGAGACTTTGCGAGGTGCCTCCGTGTGCCAAAAATAGGCCGCGGGCACAGCCGCGCCCAAAAATACCCGCCCGAAGGCCGGGGCGCCAAGTTCGTCCAGCGGTAAAAGGCTACAAAAACGGGTGGGCTATAGCCTTGGGGGGTGGGGCTGGCCGTCTTCGTCCGCCCGGACTCGGAATGGCGCGAGACTTTGCGAGGCGCCTCCGTGTGCAAAAATAGACCGCGGGAACAGCCGCGCCAAAAATACCCGCCCAAGGCCGGGGCACCAAGTTCGCCCAGCGGTAAAAGGCCACAAAACGGGTGGGCTATAGCCTTGGGGGTGGGGCTGGCCAACTCGTCCGCCGGACTTGGAATGGCGCGAGACTTTGCGAGGTGCCTCCGTGTGCCAAAAATAGGTCGCTGGCACAGCCGCCAAAAAAAATACCCTTGGAAGGCCGGGCGCCAAGTGGCGTCCAGCGGTAAAAGGCCACAAAAACGGGTGGGCTATAGCCTTGGGGGGTGGGGCTGGCCAACTTCGTCCGCCGGACTCGGAATGGCGTGAGATTTTGCGAGGCGCCTCGGTGTGCCAAAAATAGGCCGCGGGCACAGCCGCGCCCAACAATACCCGCCCAAAGGCTGGGGCGCCAAGTTCGTCCAGCGGAAAAAGGCCACAAAAACGGGTGGGCTATAGCCTTGGGGGGTGGGGCTGGCCAACTTCGTCCGCCGGACTCGGAATGGCGCGAGACTGTGCGAGGTGGCTCCTGTGCCAAAAAATAGGCCGCGGGCACAGCCGATAAAAAAAATACCCGCCCGAGGGCCGGGGCGCCAAGTTCGTCCAGCGGTAAAAGGCCACAAAAACGGGTGGGCTATAGCCTTGGGGGGTAGGGCTGGCCAACTTCTTCCGCCGGACTCGGAATGGCGCGAGACTTTGCGAGGCGCCTCCGGGTGCCAAAAATAGGCCGTGGACGCAGCCGCGCCGAAAAATACCCGCCCGAGGGCCAGGGCGCCAAGTTCGTCCAGCGGTAAAAGGCCAGAAAAACGGGTGGACTATAGCCTTGGGGGGTGGGGCTGGCCAACTTCTTCCGCCGGACTCGGAATGGCGCGAGGCTTTGCGAGGCACCTCCGTGTGCCAAAAATAGGCCGCGGACACAGCCGCACCCAAAAATACCCGCCCGAGGGCCGGGGCGCCAAGTTCGTCCAGCGGTAAAAGGCCACAAAAACGGGTGGGCTATAGCCTTGGGGGGTGGGGCTGGCCAACTTCGTCCGCCGGACTCGGAATGGCGCGAGATTTTGCGATGTTCCTCCATGTAGTTAAAAATAGGCCGCGGGCACAGCCGCGCCCAAAAATACCCGCCCGAAGGCCGGTGCGCCAAGTTCGTCCAGCGGTAAAAGGCCACAAAAACGGGTGGGCTATAGCCTTGGGGGGTGGGGCTGGCCAACTTCGTCCGCCGGACTCGGAATGGCGCGAGACTTTGCGAGGCGCCTCCGTGTGCCAAAAATAGGCCGCGGACACAGCCGCGCCCAAAAATACCCGCCCGAGGGCCGGGGCGCCAAGTTCGTCCAGCGGTAAAAGGCCACAAAAACGGGTGGGCTATAGCCTTGGGGGGTAGGGCTGGCCAACTTCTTCCGCCGGACTCGGAATGGCGCGAGACTTTGCGAGGGGCCTCCGTGTGCCAAAAATAGGCCACGGGCACAGCCGCCCCCAAAAATACCCGCCCGAAGGCCGGGGCGCCAAGTTCGGCCCAGCGGAAAAAGGCCACAAAAACGGGTGGGCTATAGCCTCGGGGGGTGGGGCTGGCAAACTTCGTCCGCCGGACTCGGAATGGCGCGAGAATTTGCGAGGCGTCTCCGTGTGCCAAAAATAGGCCACGGGCACAGCCGCGCCCAAAAATACCCGCCCGAAGGCCGGGGCGCCAAGTTCGTCCAGCGGAGAAGGCCACAAAAACGGGTGGGCTATAGCCTTGGGGGGTGGGGCTGGCCAACTTCGTCCGCCGGACTCGGAATGGCGTAAGAATTTGCGAGGCGCCTCCGTGTACAAAAAATACGCCGCGGGCACAGCCGCGCCCAAAAATACCCGCCCGAAGGCCGGGGCACCAAGTTCGTCCAGCGGAAAAAGGCCACAAAAACGTGTGGGCTATAGCCTTGGGGGGTGGGGCTGGTCAATTTCTTCCGCCGGACTCGGAATGGCGCGAGACTTTGCGAGGCGCCTCCGGGTGCCAAAAATAGACCGTGGGCGCAGCCGCGCCGAAAAATACCCGCCCGAGGGCCAGGGCGCCAAGTTCGTCCAGCGGTAAAAGGCCAGAAAAACGGGTGGACTATAGCCTTGGGGGGTGGGGCTGGCCAACTTCTTCCGCCGGACTCGGAATGGCGCGAGGCTTTGCGAGGCACCTCCGTGTGCCAAAAATAGGCCGCGGACACAGCCGCACCCAAAAATACCCACCCGAGGGCCGGGGCGCCAAGTTCGTCCAGCGGAAAAAGGCCACAAAAACGGGTGGGCTATAGCCTTGGGGGGTGGGGCTGGCCAACATCGTCCGCCGGACTCGGAATGGTGCGAGACTTTGCGAGGCGCCTCCGTGTGCCAAAAATAGGCCGCGGTCACAGCCGCGCCCAAAAATACCCGCCCGAAGGCCGGGACGCCAAGTTCGTCCAGCGGAAAAAGGCCACAAAAACGGGTAGGCTATAGCCTTGGGGGGTGGGGCTGGCCAATTTCATCCGCCGGACTCGGAATGGTGCGAGACTTTGCGAGGAGCCTCCGTGTACCAAAAATAGGCCGCGGGCACAGCCGTCCCGAAAAATACCCGCCCGAAGGCCGGGGCGCCAAGTTCGTCCAGCGGAAAAAGGCCACAAAAACGGGTGGGCTATAGCCTTGGGGGGTGGGGCTGGCCAACTTCGTCCGCCGGACTCGGAATGGCGCAAGACTTTGCGAGGCGCCTCCGTGTGCCAAAAATAGGCCGCGGGCACAGCCGCGCCCAAAAATACCCGCCCGAAGGCCGCGGCACCATGTTCGTCCAGCGGAAAAAGGCCACAAAAACGGGTAGGCTATAGCCTTGGGGGGTGGGGCTGGCCAATTTCGTCCGCCGGACTCGGAATGGTGCGAGACTTTGCGAGGCGCCTCCGTGTGCCAAAAATAGGCCGCGGGCACAGCCGCGCTCAAAAATACCCGCCCGAAGTCCGGGGCGCCAAGTTCATCCAGCGGAAAAAGGCCACAAAAACGGGTGGGCTATAGCCTTGGGGGGTGGGGCTGGCCAACTTCGTCCGCCGGACTCGGAATGGCGCTAGACTTTGCGAGGCGCCTCCGTGTGCCAAAAATAGGCCGCAGGCACAGCCGCGCCAAAAAATACCCACCCGAAGGCCGGGGCGCCAAGTTCGTCCAGCGGAAAAAGGCCACAAAAACGGGTGGGCTATAGCCTTGGGGGGTGGGGCTGGCCAACTTCGTCCGCCGGACTCGGAATGGCGCGAGAGTTTGCGAGGTGCCCCCGTGAGCCAAAAATAGGCCGCGGGAACAGCCGCGCCCAAAAATACCCGCCCGAAGGCCGGGGCGCCAAGTTCGTCCAGCGGAAAAAGGCCACAAAAACGGGTGGGCTATAGCCTTGGGGGGTGGGGCTGGCCGACGGCGTCCGCCGGACGCGGAAAGGAGAGAGACTTGGCGAGGCCCCTCCGTGTGCCAAAAATAGGCCGCGGGCACAGCCGCGCCCAAAAATAACCGCCCGAAGGCCGGGTTGCCAAGTTCGTCCAGCGGAAAAAGGCCACAAAAACGGGTGGGCTATAGCCTTGGGGGGTGGGGCTGGCCAACTTCGTCCGCCGGACTCGGAATGGCGCGAGACTTTGCGAGGCGCCTCCGTGTGCCAAAAATAGGCCGCAGGCACAGCCGCGCCCAAAAATACCCACCCGAAGGCCGGGGCGCCAAGTTCGTCCAGCGGAAAAAGGCCACAAAAACGGGTGGGCTATAGCCTTGGGGGGTGGGGCTGGCCAACTTCGTCCGCCGGACTCAGAATGGCGCGAGAGTTTGCGAGGTGCCCCCGTGAGCCAAAAATAGGCCGCGGGAACAGCCGCGCCCAAAAATACCCACCCGAAGGCCGGGGCGCCAAGTTCGTCCAGCGGAAAAAGGCCACAAAAACGGGTGGGCTATAGCCTTGGGGGGTGGGGCTGGCCAACTTCGTCCGCCGGACTCGGAAAGGCGCGAAACTTTGCGAGGCGCCTCCGTGTGCCAAAAATAGGCCGCGGGCACAGCCGCGTCCAAAATTACCCGCCCGAAGGCCGGGGCGCCAAGTTCGTCCAGCGGACAGAGGCCACAAAAACGGGTGGGCTATAGCCTTGGGGGGTGGGGCTGGCCAACTTCGTCCGCCGGACTCGGAATGGCGCGAGACTTTGCGAGGCGCCTCCGTGTGCCAAAAATAGGCCGCGGGCACAGCCGCGTCCAAAATTACCCGCCCGAAGGCCGGGGCGCCAAGTTCGTCCAGCGGAAAAAGGCCACAAAAACGGGTAGGCTATAGCCTTGGGGGGTGGGGCTGGCCAATTTCATCCGCCGGACTCGGAATGGTGCGAGACTTTGCGAGGAGCCTCCGTGTGCCAAAAATAGGCCGCGGGCACAGCCGCGCCCAAAAATACCCGCCCGAAGGCCGGGGCGCCAAGTTCGTCCAGCGGAAAAAGGCTACAAAAACGGGTGGGCTATAGCCTTGGGGGGTGGGGCTGGCCAACTTCGTCCGCCGGACTCAGAATGGCGCGAGAGTTTGCGAGGTGCCCCCGTGAGCCAAAAATAGGCCGCGGGAACAGCCGCGCCCAAAAATACCCACCCGAAGGCCGGGGCGCCAAGTTCGTCCAGCGGAAAAAGGCCACAAAAACGGGTGGGCTATAGCCTTGGGGTGTGGGGCTGGCCAACTTCGTCCGCCGGACTCGGAATGGCGCGAGACTTTGTGAGGCGCCTCCGTGTGCCAAAAATAGGCCGTGGGCACAGCCGCGCCCAAAAATACCCGCCCGAAGGCCGGGGCACCAAGTTCGTCCAGCGGAAAAAGGCCACAAAAACGGGTGGGCTATAGCCTTGGGGGGTGGGGCTGGCCAACTTCGTCCGCCGGACTCGGAATGGCGCGAGACTTTGCGAGGCGCCTCCGTGTGCCAAAAATAGGCCGCGGGCACAGCCGCGCCCAAAATTACCCGCCCGAAGGCCGGGGCGCCAAGTTCGTCCAGCGGAAAAAGGCCACAAAAACGGGTGGGCTATAGCCTTGGGGGGTGGGGCTGGTCAATTTCGTCCGCCGGACTCGGAATGGTGTGACACTTTGCGAGGCACCTCCGTGTGCCAAAAATAGGCCGCGGGAACAGCCGCGCCCAAAAATACCCGCCCGAAGGCCGGGGCGCCAAGTTCGTCCAGCGGAAAAAGGCCACAAAAACGGGTAGGCTATAGCCTTGGGGGGTGGGGCTGGCCAATTTCGTCCGCCGGACTCGGAATGGTGCGAGACTTTGTGAGGCGCCTCCGTGTGCCAAAAATAGGCCGCGGGCACAGCCGCGCCCAAAAATACCCGCCCGAAGGCCGGGGCGCCAAGTTCGTCCAGCGGAAAAAGGCCACAAAAACGGGTAGGCTATAGCCTTGGGGGGTGGGGCTGGCCAATTTCATCCGCCGGACTCGGAATGGTGCGAGACTTTGCGAGGAGCCTCCGTGTGCCAAAAATAGGCCGCGGGCACAGCCGTGCCCAAAAATACCCGCCCGAAGGCCGGGGCGCCAAGTTCGTCCAGCGGAAAAAGGCTACAAAAACGGGTGGGCTATAGCCTTGGGGGGTGGGGCTGGCCAACTTCGTCCGCCGGACTCAGAATGGCGCGAGAGTTTGCGAGGTGCCCCCGTGAGCCAAAAATAGGCCGCGGGAACAGCCGCGCCCAAAAATACCCACCCGAAGGCCGGGGCGCCAAGTTCGTCCAGCGGAAAAAGGCCACAAAAACGGGTGGGCTATAGCCTTGGGGGGTGGGGCTGGGCTACTTGGTCCGCCGGACTCGGAATGGCGCGAGACTTTGTGAGGCGCCTCCGTGTGCCAAAAATAGGCCGTGGGCACAGCCGCGCCCAAAAATACCCGCCCGAAGGCCGGGGCGCCAAGTTCGTCCAGCGGAAAAAGGCCACAAAAACGGGTGGGCTATAGCCTTGGGGGGTGGGGCTGGTCAATTTCGTCCGCCGGACTCGGAATGGTGTGACACTTTGCGAGGCACCTCCGTGTGCCAAAAATAGGCCGCGGGAACAGCCGCGCCCAAAAATACCCGCCCGAAGGCCGGGGCGCCAAGTTCGTCCAGCGGAAAAAGGCCACAAAAACGGGTGGGCTATGGCCTTGGGGGGTGGGGCTGGCCAACTTCGTCCGCCGGACTCGGAATGGCGCGAGACTTTGCGAGGCGCCTCCGTGTGCCAAAAATAGGCCGCGGGCACAGCCGCGCCCAAAATTACCCGCCCGAAGGCCGGGGCGCCAAGTTCGTCCAGCGGAAAAAGGCCACAAAAACGGGTGGGCTATAGCCTTGGGGGGTGGGGCTGGCCAATTTCGTCCGCCGGACTCGGAATGGTGCGACACTTTGCGAGGCACCTCCGTGTGCCAAAAATAGGCCGCGGGAACAGCCGCGCCCAAAAATACCCGCCCGAAGGCCGGGGCGCCAAGTTCGTCCAGCGGAAAAAGGCCACAAAAACGGGTGGGCTATGGCCTTGGGGGGTGGGGCTGGCCAACTTCGTCCGCCGGACTCGGAATGGCGCGAAACTTTACGAGGCGCCTCCGTGTGCCAAAAATAGTCCGCGGGAACAGCCGCGCCCAAAAATAGCCGCCCGAAGGCCGGGGCGCCAAGTTCGTCCAGCGGAAAAAGGCCACAAAAACGGGTAGGCTATAGCCTTGGGGGGTGGGGCTGGCCAACTTCGTCCGCCGGACTCGGAATGGCGCGACACTTTGCGAGGCGCCTCCGTGTGCCAAAAATAGGCCGCGGGCACAGCCGCGCCCAAAGATACCCGCCCGAAGGCCGGGGCGCCATGTTCGTCCAGCGGAAAAAGGCCAAAAAAACGGGTGGGCTATAGCCTTGGGGGGTAGGGCTGGCCAACTTCATCCGCCGGACTCGGAATGGCGCGAGCCTTTGCGAGGTGCCTCCGTGTGCCAAAAATAGGCCGCGGGCACAGCCGCGCCCAAAATTACCCGCCCGAAGGCCGGGGCGCCAAGTTCGTCCAGCGGAAAAAGGCCACAAAAACGGGTGGGCTGTAGCCTTCGGGGGTGGGGCTGGCCAACTTCGTCCGCCGGACTCGGAATGGCGCGAGAGTTTGCGAGGTACCCCCGTGAGCCAAAAATAGGCCGCAGGAACAGCCGCGCCCAAAAATACCCGCCCGAAGGCCGGGGCGCCAAGTTCGTCCAGCGGAAAAAGGCCACAAAAACGGGTGGGCTATAGCCTTGGGGGGTGGGGCTGGCCAACTTCGTCCGCCGGACTCGGAAAGGCGCGAAACTTTGCGAGGCGCCTCCGTGTGCCAAAAATAGGCCGCGGGCACAGCCGCGCCCAAAATTACCCGCCCGAAGGCCGGGGCGCCAAGTTCGTCCAGCGGAAAAAGGCCACAAAAACGGGTGGGCTATAGCCTTGGGGGGTGGGGCTGGTCAATTTCGTCCGCCGGACTCGGAATGGTGTGACACTTTGCGAGGCACCTCCGTGTGCCAAAAATAGGCCGCGGGAACAGCCGCGCCCAAAAATACCCGCCCGAAGGCCGGGGCGCCAAGTTCGTCCAGCGGAAAAAGGCCACAAAAACGGGTGGGCTATGGCCTTGGGGGGTGGGGCTGGCCAACTTCGTCCGCCGGACTCGGAATGGCGCGAGACTTTGCGAGGCGCCTCCGTGTGCCAAAAATAGGCCGCGGGCACAGCCGCGCCCAAAATTACCCGCCCGAAGGCCGGGCGCCAAGTTCGTCCCAGCGGAAAAGGCCACAAAAACGGGTGGGCTATAGCCTTGGGGGTGGGGCTGGCCAATTTCGTCCGCCCGGACTCGGAATGGTGCGACACTTTGCGAGGCACCTCCGTGTGCCAAAAAATAGGCGGGAACAGCCGCGCCCAAAAATAGCCGCCCGAAGGCCGGGCGCCAAGTTCGTCCAGCGGGAAAAAGGCCACAAAACGGGTGGGCTATGGCCTTGGGGTGGGGCTGGCCAACTCGTCCGCCGGACTCGGAATGGCGCTGAAACTTTGCGAGGCGCCTCCGTGTGCCAAAAATAGTCCGCGGTCACAGCGCGTCTCAAAAATACCCGCCCGAAGGCCGGGCGCCAAGTTCGCCCAGCGGAAAAAGGCCACAAAACGGGTGGGCTATAGCCTTGGGGGTGGGGCTGGCCAACTTCGTCCGCCCCGGACTCGGAATGGCGCGAGACTTTGCGAGGCGCCTCCGTGTGCAAAAAAAATGGGCGCGGGCACAGCCGCGCCCAAAAATACTCGCCCAAGGCCGGGCGCCATGTTCGTCCAGCGGAAAAAGGCCACAAAAACGGGTGGGCTATAGCCTTGGGGGCTGGGGCTGGCCAACTTCGTCCGCCGGACTCGGAATGGCGCGACACTTTGCGAGGCGCCTCCGTGTGCTAAAAATAGGCCGCGGGCACAGCCGCGCCCAAAGATACCCGCCCGAAGGCCGGGGCGCCATGTTCGTCCAGCGGAAAAAGGCCACAAAAACGGGTGGGCTATAGCCTTGGGGGGTAGGGCTGGCCAACTTCATCCGCCGGACTCGGAATGGCGCGAGCCTTTGCAGGCGCCTCCGTGTGCAAAAATAGGTCGGGCACAGCCGCGCCCAAAGATCCCCGCCCGAAGGCCGGGGCGCCAAGTTCGTCCAGCGGAAAAAGGACACAAAAACGGGTGGGCTGTAGCCTTCGGGGGTGGGGCTGGCCAACTTCGTCCGCCGGACTCGGAATGGCGCGAGAGTTTGCGAGGTACCCCCGTGAGCCAAAAATAGGCCGCGGGAACAGCCGCGCCCAAAGATACCCGCCCGAAGGCCGGGGCGCCAAGTTCGTCCAGCGGAAAAAGGCCACAAAAACGGGTGGGCTATAGCCTTGGGGGGTGGGGCTGGCCAACTTCGTCCGCCGGACTCGGAAAGGCGCGAAACTTTGCGAGGCGCCTCCGTGTGCCAAAAATAGGCCGCGGGCACAGCCGCGCCCAAAATTACCCGCCCGAAGGCCGGGGCGCCAAGTTCGTCCAGCGGAAAAAGGCCACAAAAACGGGTGGGCTATAGCCTTGGGGGGTGGGGCTGGTCAATTTCGTCCGCCGGACTCGGAATGGTGTGACACTTTGCGAGGCACCTCCGTGTGCCAAAAATAGGCCGCGGGCACAGCCGCGCCCAAAATTACCCGCCTGAAGGCCGGGGCGCCAAGTTCGTCCAGCGGAAAAAGGCCACAAAAACGGGTGGGCTGTAGCCTTCGGGGGTGGGGCTGGCCAACTTCGTCCGCCGGACTCGGAATGGCGCGAGAGTTTGCGAGGTACCCCCGTGAGCCAAAAATAGGCCGCGGGAACAGCCGCGCCCAAAGATACCCGCCCAAGGCCGGGCGCCAAGTTCGTCCAGCGGAAAAGGCCACAAAAACGGGTGGGCTATAGCCTTGGGGGTGGGGCTGGCCAACTCGTCCTCGCGGACTCGGAATGGCGCGAAACTTTGCGAGGCGCCTCCGTGTGCCAAAAATAGCCGCGGGCACAGCCGCGCCAAAATTACCCGCCCGAAGGCCGGGCGCCAAGTTCGTCCAGCGGAAAAAGGCCACAAAAACGGGTGGGCTATGGCCTTGGGGGGTGGGGCTGGCCAACTTCGTCCGCCGGACTCGGAATGGCGCGAGACTTTGCGAGACGCCTCCGTGTGCCAAAAATAGGCCGCGGGCACAGCCGCGCCCAAAAATACCCGCCCGAAGGCCGGGGCTCCAAGTTCGTCCTGCGGAAAAAGGCCACAACACGTGGTGGGGTATTTCCTTGGGGGGTGGGGCTGGCCAACTTCGTCCGCCGGACTCGGAATGGCGCGACACTTTTGAGGCGCCTCCGTGTGCCAAAAATAGGCCGCGGGCACAGCCGCGCTAAAAATACCCGCCCGAAGGCCGGGGCGCCAAGTTCATCCAGTGGAAAAATGCCACAAAAACGGGTGGGCTATAGCCTTGGGGGGTGGGGCTGGCCAACTTCGTCCGCCGGACTCGGAATGGCGCAAGACTTTGCGAGGCGCCTCCGTGTGCCAAAAATAGGCCGCGGGCACAGCCGCGCCCAAAGATACCCGCCCGAAGGCCGGGGCGCCATGTTCGTCCAGCGGAAAAAGGCCACAAAAACGGGTGGGCTATAGCCTTGGGGGGTAGGGCTGGCCAACTTCATCCGCCGGACTCGGAATGGCGCGAGCCTTTGCGAGGTGCCTCCGTGTGCCAAAAATAGGCCGCGGTCACAGCCGCGTCCAAAAATACCCGCCCGAAGGCCGGGGCGCCAAGTTCGTCCAGCGGAAAAAGGCCACAAAAACGGGTGGGCTATAGCCTTGGGGGGTGGGGCTGGCCAACTTCGTCCGCCGGACTCGGAATGGCCCGAGACTTTGCGAGGCACCTCCGTGTGCCAAAAATAGGCCGCGGTCACAGCCGCGCCCATAAATACCCACCCGAAGGCCGGGGCGCCAAGTTCGTCCAGCGGAAAAAGGCCACAAAAACGGGTGGGCTATAGCCTTGGGGGGTGGGGCTGGCCAACTTCGTCCGCCGGACTCGGAATGGCGCGAGACATTGCGAGGCACCTCCGTGTGCCAAAAATAGGCCGCGGGCACAGCCGAACCCAAAAATACCCGCCCGAAGGCCGGGGCGCCAAGTTCGTCCAGCGGAAAAATGCCACAAAAACGGGTGGGCTATAGCCTTGGGGGGTGGGGCTGGTCAACTTCGTCCGCCGGACTCGGAATGGCGCGAGACTTTGCGAGGCGCCTCCATGTGAAAAAAATAGGACACGGACACAGCCGCGCCCAAAAATACCCGCCCGAAGGCCGGGGCGCCAAGTTCGTCCAGCGGAAAAAGGCCACAAAAACGGGTGGGCTATAGCCTTGGGGGGTGGGGCTGGCCAACTTCGTCCGCCGGACTCGGAATGGCGCGAGACTTTGCGAGGAGCCTCCGTGTACCAAAAATAGGCCGCGGGCACAGCCGCGCCCAAAATTACCCGCCCGAAGGCCGGGGCGCCAAGTTCGTCCAGCGGAAAAAGGCCACAAAAACGGGTGGGCTATAGCCTTGGGGGGTGGGGCTGGCCAATTTCGTCCGCCGGACTCGGAATGGTGCAAGACTTTGCGAGGCACCTCCGTGTGCCAAAAATAGGCCGCGGGAACAGCCGCGCCCAAAGATACCCGCCCGAAGGCCGGGGCGCCATGTTCGTCCAGCGGAAAAAGGCCACAAAAACGGGTGGGCTATAGCCTTGGGGGGTAGGGCTGGCCAACTTCATCCGCCGGACTCGGAATGGCGCGAGCCTTTGCGAGGCGCCTCCGTGTGCCAAAAATAGGCCGCGGGCACAGCCGCGCCCAAAATTACTCGCCCGAAGGCCGGGGCGCCAAGTTCGTCCAGCGGAAAAAGGCCACAAAAACGGGTGGGCTGTAGCCTTCGGGGGTGGGGCTGGCCAACTTCGTCCGCCGGACTCGGAATGGCGCGAGAGTTTGCGAGGTACCCCCGTGAGCCAAAAATAGGCCGCGGGAACAGCCGCGCCCAAAATTACCCGCCCGAAGGCCGGGGCGCCAAGTTCGTCCAGCGGAAAAAGGCCACAAAAACGGGTGGGCTATAGCCTTGGGGGGTGGGGCTGGCCAACTTCGTCCGCCGGACTCGGAAAGGCGCGAAACTTTGCGAGGCGCCTCCGTGTGCCAAAAATAGGCCGCGGGCACAGCCGCGCCCAAAATTACCCGCCCGAAGGCCGGGGCGCCAAGTTCGTCCAGCGGAAAAAGGCCACAAAAACGGGTGGGCTATAGCCTTGGGGGGTGGGGCTGGTCAATTTCGTCCGCCGGACTCGGAATGGTGTGACACTTTGCGAGGCACCTCCGTGTGCCAAAAATAGGCCGCGGGCACAGCCGCGCCCAAAATTACCCGCCCGAAGGCCGGGGCGCCAAGTTCGTCCAGCGGAAAAAGGCCACAAAAACGGGTGGGCTATAGCCTTGGGGGGTGGGGCTGGCCAACTTCGTCCGCCGGACTCGGAATGGCGCGAGAGTTTGCGAGGTACCTCCGTGTGCCAAAAATAGGCCGCGGGAACAGCCGCGCCCAAAGATACCCGCCCGAAGGCCGGGGCGCCAAGTTCGTCCAGCGGAAAAAGGCCACAAAAACGGGTGGGCTATAGCCTTGGGGGGTTGGGCTGGCCAACTTCATCCGCCGGACTCGGAATGGCGCGAGCCTTTGCGAGGCGCCTCCGTGTGCCAAAAATAGGCCGCGGGCACAGCCGCGCCCAAAATTACTCGCCCGAAGGCCGGGCGCCAAGTTCGTCCAGCGGAAAAAGGCCACAAAACGGGTGGGCTGTAGCCTTCGGGGGTGGGGCTGGCCAACTTCGTCCGCCGGACTCGGAATGGCGCGAGAGTTTGCGAGGTACCCCGTGAGCAAAAATAGGGCCGCGGGCACAGCGCGCCCAAAGATACCCGCCCGAAGGCCGGGGCGCCAAGTTCGTCCAGCGGAAAAAGGCCACAAAAACGGGTGGGCTATAGCCTTGGGGGGTGGGGCTGGCCAACTTCGTCCGCCGGACTCGGAAAGGCGCGAAACTTTGCGAGGCGCCTCCGTGTGCCAAAAATAGGCCGCGGGCACAGCCGCGCCCAAAATTACCCGCCCGAAGGCCGGGGCGCCAAGTTCGTCCAGCGGAAAAAGGCCACAAAAACGGGTGGGCTATAGCCTTGGGGGGTGGGGCTGGTCAATTTCGTCCGCCGGACTCGGAATGGTGTGACACTTTGCGAGGCGCCTCCGTGTGCCAAAAATAGGCCGCGGGCACAGCCGCGCCCAAAATTACCCGCCCGAAGGCCGGGGCGCCAAGTTCGTCCAGCGGAAAAAGGCCACAAAAACGGGTGGGCTATAGCCTTGGGGGGTGGGGCTGGCCAACTTCGTCCGCCGGACTCGGAATGGCGCGAGAGTTTGCGAGGCGCCTCCGTGAGCCAAAAATAGGCCGCGGGAACAGCCGCGCCCAAAGATACCCGCCCGAAGGCCGGGGCGCCAAGTTCGTCCAGCGGAAAAAGGCCACAAAAACGGGTGGGCTATAGCCTTGGGGGGTGGGGCTGGCCAACTTCGTCCGCCGGACTCGGAATGGCGCGAGACTTTGCGAGGCGCCTCCGTGTGCCAAAAATAGGCCGCGGGCACAGCCGCGCCCAAAATTACCCGCCCGAAGGCCGGGGCGCCAAGTTCGTCCAGCGGAACAAGGCAACAACCCCAGCCGGGGCAGTGCCTATGGGGGTGGGGCTGGCCAACTTCGTCCGCCGGACTCGGAATGGCGCGATACTTTGCGAGAGACGCCTCCGTGTGCCAAAAATAGGCCGCGGGCACAGCCGCGCCCAAAATTACCCGCCCGAAGGCCGGGGCGCCAAGTTCGTCCAGCGGAAAAAGGCCACAAAAACGGGTGGGCTATAGCCTTGGGGGGTGGGGCTGGCCAATTTCGTCCGCCGGACTCGGAATGGTGCGACACTTTGCGAGGCACCTCCGTGTGCCAAAAATAGGCCGCGGGAACAGCCGCGCCCAAAAATACCCGCCCGAAGGCCGGGGCGCCAAGTTCGTCCAGCGGAAAAAGGCCACAAAAACGGGTGGGCTATGGCCTTGGGGGGTGGGGCTGGCCAACTTCGTCCGCCGGACTCGGAATGGCGCGAGACTTTGCGAGGCGCCTCCGTGTGCCAAAAATAGTCCGCGGTCACAGCCGCATCCAAAAATACCCGCCCGAAGGCCGGGGCGCCAAGTTCGTCCAGCGGAAAAAGGCCACAAAAACGGGTGGGCTATAGCCTTGGGGGGTGGGGCTGGCCAACTTCGTCCGCCGGACTCGGAATGGCGCGACACTTTGCGAGGCGCCTCCGTGTGCCAAAAATAGGCCGCGGGCACAGCCGCGCCCAAAAATACCCGCCCGAAGGCCGGGGCGCCAAGTTCATCCAGTGGAAAAATGCCACAAAAACGGGTGGGCTATAGCCTTGGGGGGTGGGGCTGGCCAACTTCGTCCGCCGGACTCGGAATGGCGCGACACTTTGCGAGGCGCCTCCGTGTGCCAAAAATAGGCCGCGGGCACAGCCGCGCCCAAAGATACCCGCCCGAAGGCCGGGGCGCCATGTTCGTCCAGCGGAAAAAGGCCACAAAAACGGGTGGGCTATAGCCTTGGGGGGTAGGGCTGGCCAACTTCATCCGCCGGACTCGGAATGGCGCGAGCCTTTGCGAGGTGCCTCCGTGTGGCAAAAATAGGCCGCGGTCACAGCCGCGTCCAAAAATACCCGCCCGAAGGCCGGGGCGCCAAGTTCGTCCAGCGGAAAAAGGCCACAAAAACGGGTGGGCTATAGCCTTGGGGGGTGGGGCTGGCCAATTTCGTCCGCCGGACTCGGAATGGTGCAAGACTTTGCGAGGCACCTCCGTGTGCCAAAAATAGGCCGCGGACACAGCCGCGCCCATAAATACCCACCCGAAGGCCGGGGCGCCAAGTTCGTCCAGCGGAAAAAGGCCACAAAAACGGGTGGGCTATAGCCTTGGGGGGTGGGGCTGGCCAACTTCGTCCGCCGGACTCGGAATGGTGCGAGACATTGCGAGGCACCTCCGTGTGCCAAAAATAGGCCGCGGGCACAGCCGAACCCAAAAATACCCGCCCGAAGGCCGGGGCGCCAAGTTCGTCCAGCGGAAAAATGCCACAAAAACGGGTGGGCTATAGCCTTGGGGGGTGGGGCTGGCCAACTTCGTCCGCCGGACTCGGAATGGCGCGAGACTTTGCGAGGCGCCTCCATGTGAAAAAAATAGGACGCGGACACAGCCGCGCCCAAAAATACCCGCCCGAAGGCCGGGGCGCCAAGTTCGTCCAGCGGAAAAAGGCCACAAAAACGGGTGGGCTATAGCCTTGGGGGGTGGGGCTGGCCAACTTCGTCCGCCGGACTCGGAATGGCGCGAGACTTTGCGAGGAGCGTCCGTGTGCCAAAAATAGGCCGCGGGCACAGCCGCGCCCAAAATTACCCGCCCGAAGGCCGGGGCGCCAAGTTCGTCCAGCGGAAAAAGGCCACAAAAACGGGTGGGCTATAGCCTTGGGGGGTGGGGCTGGCCAATTTCGTCCGCCGGACTCGGAATGGTGCGAGACTTTGCGAGGCACCTCCGTGTGCCAAAAATAGGCCGCGGGAACAGCCGCGCCCAAAAATACCCGCCCGAAGGCCGGGGCGCCAAGTTCGTCCAGCGGAAAAAGGCCACAAAAACGGGTGGGCTATGGCCTTGGGGAGTGGGGCTGGCCAACTTCGTCCGCCGGACTCGGAATGGCGCGAGACTTTGCGAGGCGCCTCCGTGTGCCAAAAATAGGCCGCGGTCACAGCCGCGTCCAAAAATACCCGCCCGAAGGCCGGGGCGCCAAGTTCGTCCAGCGGAAAAAGGCCACAAAAACGGGTGGGCTATAGCCTTGGGGGGTGGGGCTGGCCAACGCCGTCCGCCGGACTCGGAATGGTGCGAGACTTTGCGAAGCGCCTCCGTGTGCCAAAAATAGGTCAGTGGGCACAGCCGCGCCCAAAAATACCCGCCCGAAGGCCGGGCGCCATGTTCGCCCAGCGGAAAAAGGCCACAAAACGGGTGGGCTATAGCCTTGGGGGTGGGGCTGGCCAACTTGGTCCGCCGGACTCGGAATGGCCCGAGACTTTGCGAGGCACCTCCGTGTGCCAAAAATAGGTCCGCGGACACAGCCGCGCCCATAAATACCCCACCCAAGGCCGGGCGCCAAGTTCGCCCAGCGGAAAAAGGCCACAAAAACGGGTGGGCTATAGCCTTGGGGGTGGGGCTGGCCAACTCGTCCGCGGACTCGGAATGGTGCGAGACATTGCGAGGCACCTCCGTGTGCCAAAAAGGTCGCGGGCACAGCCGAACCCAAAAATACCCGCCCGAAGGCCGGGCGCCAAGTTCGTCCAGCGGAAAAATGCCACAAAACGGGTGGGCTATAGCCTTGGGGGTGGGGCTCCCTCAACCGTCCGCCGGAATCGGAATGGCGCGAGACTTTGCGAGGCGCCTCCATGTGAAAAATAGGACACGGACACAGCCGCGCCCAAAAATACCCGCCCAAGACCGGGGCGCCAAGTTCGTCCAGCGGAAAAAGGCCACAAAAACGGGTGGGCTATAGCCTTGGGGGGTGGGGCTGGCCAACTTCGTCCGCCGGACTCGGAATGGCGGGAGATTTTAGGAGGAGCCTCCGTGTGCCAAAATAGGCCGCGGGCACTCCCGCGCGCAACGTTACCTGCCCGAGGGCCGGGGCGCCTAGTTCGTCCGGCGGAAAAAGGCCCCAAAAACGCGGTTGGCCATAGCTTTGGGGGGTGGGGCTGGCCAATTTCGTCCGCCGGACTCGGAATGGTGCGAGACTTTGCGAGGCACCTCCGTGTGCCAAAAATAGGTCATGGGGAAAAGCCGTGCCCAAAAATACCCGCCCAAGGCCGGGCGCCAAGTTCGTCCAGCGGAAAAAGGCCACAAAACGGGTGGGCTATAGCCTTGGGGGTGGGGCTGGCCAACTCGTCCGCGGACTCGGAATGGCGCGAGACTTTGCGAAGCGCCTCCGTGTGCCAAAATAGGTCGCTGGCACAGCCGCGCCTAAAAATACCCGCCCAAGGCCGGGCGCCAAGTTCGTCCAGCGGAAAAATGCCACAAAAACGGGTGGGCTATGGCCTTGGGGAGTGGGGCTGGCCAACTTCGTCCGCCGGACTCGGAATGGCACGAGACTTTTCGAGGCGCCTCCGTGTGCCAAAAATAGGCCGCGGCCACAGCCGCGACCAAAAATACCCGCCCGAAGGCCGGGGCGCCAAGTTCGTCCAGTGGAAAAATGCCACAAAAACGGGTGGGCTATAGCCTTGGGGGGTGGGGCTGGCCAACTTCGTCCGCCGGACTCGGAATGGCGCGAGACATTGCGAGGCACCTCCGTGTGCCAAAAATTGGCCGCGGTCACAGCCGCGCCCAAAAATACCTGCCCGAAGGCCGGGGCGCCAAGTTCGTCCAGCGGAAAAAGGCCACAAAAACGGGTGGGCTATAGCCTTGGGGGGTGGGGCTGGCCAACTTCGTCCGCCGGACTCGGAATGGCGCGAGACTTTGCGAAGCGCCTCCGTGTGCCAAAAATAGGCCGCGGGCACAGCCGCGCCCAAAAATACCCGCCCGAAGGCCGGGGCGCCAAGTTCGTCCAGTGGAAAAATGCCACAAAAACGGGTGGGCTATAGCCTTGGGGGGTGGGGCTGGCCAACTTCGTCCGCCGGACTCGAAATGGCGCGAGACATTGCGAGGCACCTCCGTGTGCCAAAAATTGGCCGCGGTCACAGCCGCGCCCATAAATACCCGCCCGAAGGCCGGGGCGCCAAGTTCGTCCAGCGGAAAAAGGCCACAAAAACGGGTGGGCTATAGCCTTGGGGGGTGGGGCTGGCCAACTTCGTCCGCCGGACTCGGAATGGCGCGAGACTTTGCGAGGCGCCTCCGTGTGCCAAAAATAGGCCGCGGGCACAGCCGCGCCCAAAAATACCCGCCCGAAGGCCGGGGCGCCAAGTTCGGCCCAGTGGAAAAATGCCACAAAACGGGGGGGGCTATTGCCTTGGGGGGTGGGGCTGGCCAACTTCGTCCGCCGGACTCGGAATGGCGCGAGACATTGCGAGGCACCTCCGTGTGCCAAAAATTGGCCGCGGTCACAGCCGCGCCCAAAAATACCCGCCCGAAGGCCGGGGCGCCAAGTTCGTCCAGCGGAAAAAGGCCACAAAAACGGGTGGGCTATAGCCTTGGGGGGTGGGGCTGGCCAACGTCGTCCGCCGGACTCGGAATGGCGCGAGACTTTGCGAGGCGCCTCCGTGTGCCAAAAATAGGCGGCGGGCACAGCCGCGCCCAAAAATACCCGCCCGAAGGCCGGGGCGCCAAGTTCGTCCAGCGGAAAAAGGCCACAAAAACGGGTGGGCAATAGCCTTGGGGGGTGGGGCTGGCCAACTTCGTCCGCCGGACTCGGAATGGCGCGAGACTTTGCGAGGCGCCTCCGTGTGCCAAAAATAGGCTGCGGGCACAGCCGCGCCCAAAAATACCCGCCCGAAGGCCGGGGCGCCAGGTTCGTCCAGCGGAAAAAGGCCACGAAAACTGGTGGGCTATAGCCTTGGGGGGTGGGGCTGGCCGACTTCGTCCGCCGGACTCGGAATGGCGCGAGACTTTGCGAGGCGCCTCTGTGTGCCAAAAATAGGCCGCGGGCACAGCTGCGCCCAAAAATACCCGCCCGAAGGCCGGGGCGCCAAGTTCGTCCAGCGGAAAAAGGCCACAAAAACGGGTGGGCTATAGCCTTGGGTGGTGGGGCTCGCCAACTTCGTCCGCAGGACTCGGAATGGCGGGAGACTTTACGAGGCACCTCCGTGTGCCACAAATAGGCCGCGGGCACAGCCGCGCCCAAAAATACCCGCCCGAAGGCCGGGGCGCCAAGTTCGTCCAGCGGAAAAAGGCCACAAAAACGGGTGGGGTATAGCCTTCGGGGGTGGGGCTGGCCAACTTCGTCCGCCGGACTCGGAATGGCGCGACGCTGCAGGCGCCTCCGTGTGCCAAAAATAGGCCTCGGGCACAGCCGCGCTTAAAAAATACCCGCCCGAAGGCCGGGCGCCAAGTTTGTCCAGCGGAAAAGGCCACAAAACGGGTGGGCTATAGCCTTGGGGGTGGGGCTGTCCAACTTCGTCAGCCGGACTCGGAATGGCGCGAGACTTTGCAGGCACCTCCGTGTGCCAAAAATCGGCCGCGGGCACAGACGCCCCAAAAAATACCCGACCAAAGGCCGGGGCGCCAAGTTCGTCCAGCGGAAAAAGGCCACAAAAACGGGTGGGCTATAGCCTTGGGGGGTGGGGCTGGCCAACTTCGTCCGCCGGACTCGGAATGGCGCGAGACTTTGCGAGGCGCCTCCGTGTGCCAAAAATAGGCTGCGGGCACAGCCGCGCCCAAAAATACCCGCCCGAAGGCCGGGGCGCCAGGTTCGTCCAGCGGAAAAAGGCCACGAAAACTGGTGGGCTATAGCCTCGGGGGGTGGGGCTGGCCGACTTCGTCCGCCGGACTCGGAATGGCGCGAGACTTTGCGACGCGCCTCTGTGTGCCAAAAATAGGCCGCGGGCACAGCCGCACCCAAAAATACCCGCCCGAAGGCCGGTGCGCCAAGTTCGTCCAGCGGAAAAAGGCCACAAAAACGGGTGGGCTAGAGCCTTGGGGGGTGGGGCTGGCCAACTTCGTCCGCCGGACTCGGAATGGCGCGAGACTTTACGAGGCACCTCCGTGTGCCACAAATAGGCCGCGGGCACAGCCGCGCCCAAAAATACGCGCCCGAAGGCCGGGGCGCCAAGTTCGTCCAGCGGAAAAAGGCCACAAAAACGGGTGGGCTATAGCCTTGGGGGGTGGGGCTGGCCAACTTCGTCCGCCGGACTCGGAATGGCGCGACGCTTTGCGAGGCGCCTCCGTGTGCCAAAAATAGGCCTCGGGCACAGCCGCGCCCAAAAATACCCGCCCGAAGGCCGGGGCGCCAAGTTTGTCCAGCGGAAAAAGGCCACAAAAACGGGTGGGCTATAGCCTTGGGGGGTGGGGCTGGCCAACTTCGTCCGCCGGACTCGGAATGGCGCGAGACTTTGCGAGGAGCCTCCGTGTGCAAAAAATAGGCATGGGCACAGCCGCGCCCAAAATGACCCGCCCGAAGGCCGGGCGCCAAGTTCGTCCAGCGGAAAAAGGCCACAAAAACGGGTGGGCTATAGCCTTGGGGGTGGGGCTGGCCAGCTCGTCCGCCGGACTCGGAATGGCGCGAGACTTTGCGAGGTGCCTCCGTGTGCCAAAAATAGCCGCTGGCACAGCCGCGCCCAAAATTACCCGCCCGAAGGCCGGGCGCCACGTTCGGCCCGCGGAAAAAGGCCACAAAAACGGGTGGGCTATAGCCTTGGGGGGTGGGGCTGGCCAATTTCGTCCGCCGGACTCGGAATGGTGCGAGACTTTGCGAGGCACCTCCGTGTGCCAAAAATAGGCCGCGGGAACAGCCGCGCCCAAAAATACCCGCCCGAAGGCCGGGGCGCCAAGTTCGTCCAGCGGAAAAAGGCCACAAAAACGGGTGGGCTATGGCCTTGGGGAGTGGGGCTGGCCAACTTCGTCCGCCGGACTCGGAATGGCGCGAGACTTTGCGAGGCGCCTCCGTGTGCCAAAAATAGGCCGCGGTCACAGCCGCGTCCAAAAATACCCGCCCGAAGGCCGGGGCGCCAAGTTCGTCCAGCGGAAAAAGGCCACAAAAACGGGTGGGCTATAGCCTTGGGGGGTGGGGCTGGCCAACTTCGTCCGCCGGACTCGGAATGGCGCGAGACTTTGCGAAGCGCCTCCGTGTGCCAAAAATAGGCCGCGGGCACAGCCGCGCCCAAAAATACCCGCCCGAAGGCCGGGGCGCCATGTTCGTCCAGCGGAAAAAGGCCACAAAAACGGGTGGGTTATAGCCTTGGGGGGTGGGGCTGGCCAACTTCGTCCGCCGGACTCGGAATGGCACGAGACTTTTCGAGGCGCCTCCGTGTGCCAAAAATAGGCCGCGGCCACAGCCGCGACCAAAAATACCCGCCCGAAGGCCGGGGCGCCAAGTTCGTCCAGTGGAAAAATGCCACAAAAACGGGTGGGCTATAGCCTTGGGGGGTGGGGCTGGCCAACTTCGTCCGCCGGACTCGGAATGGCGCGAGACATTGCGAGGCACCTCCGTGTGCCAAAAATTGGCCGCGGTCACAGCCGCGCCCAAAAATACCTGCCCGAAGGCCGGGGCGCCAAGTTCGTCCAGCGGAAAAAGGCCACAAAAACGGGTGGGCTATAGCCTTGGGGGGTGGGGCTGGCCAACTTCGTCCGCCGGACTCGGATGGGCGCGAGACTTTGCGAAGGCGCCTCCGTGCGGAAAAAGGCCCAAAAATAGGCCACGGCCACAGCCGCGCCCAAAAATACCCGCCCGAAGGCCGGGGCGCCAAGTTCGTCCAGTGGAAAAATGCCACAAAAACGGGTGGGCTATAGCCTTGGGGGGTGGGGCTGGCCAACTTCGTCCGCCGGACTCGAAATGGCGCGAGACATTGCGAGGCACCTCCGTGTGCCAAAAATTGGCCGCGGTCACAGCCGCGCCCATAAATACCCGCCCGAAGGCCGGGGCGCCAAGCTCGTCCAGCGGAAAAAGGCCACAAAAACGGGTGGGCTATAGCCTTGGGGGGTGGGGCTGGCCAACTTCGTCCGCCGGACTCGGAATGGCGCGAGACTTTGCGAGGCGCCTCCGTGTGAAAACAATAGGACGCGGGCACAGCCAGGCTAAAAATACCCGCCCGAAGGCCGGGCGCCATGTTCGTCCAGCGGAAAAGGCCACAAAACGGGTGGGCTATAGCCTTGGGGTGGGGCTGGCCAACCGTCCGCGGACTCGGAATGGGCGAGACTTTGCGAGGCGCTCCGTGTGCCAAAAATAGGCCGCAGCCACAGCCGCGCTAAAAATACCGCCCGAAGGCCGGGCGCCAAGTTCGTCCAGCGGAAAAAGGCCACAAAACGGGTGGGCTATAGCCTTGGGAGTGGGGCTGGCCAACTTCGTCCGCCGGACTCGGAATGGCGCGAGACTTTGCGAGGCGCCTCCGTGTGCAAAAATAGGCTGCGGGCACAGGCGCGCCCAAAAATACCCGCCCAAGGCCGGGCGCCAGGTTCGTCCAGCGGAAAAGGCCACGAAAACTGGTGGGCTATAGCCTTGGGGGTGGGGCTGGCCAACGTCCGCCCCGGACTCGGAATGGCGCGAGACTTTGCGAGGCACCTCCGTGTGCTAAAAATAGGCCGCTGGGCACAGCCGCACCAAAAATACCCGCCCAAAGGCCGGGCGCCAAGTTGGCCCAGCGGAAAAAGGCCAAAAAACGGGTGGGCTATAGCCTTGGGAGTGGGGGCTGGCCAACTCGTCCGCCGGACTCGGAATGGCTTGAGACTTTGCGAGGCGCCTCCGTGTGCCAAAAATAGGCGGCGGGCACAGCCGCGCCAAAATACCCGCCCCGAAGGCCGGGCGCCAAGTTCGTCCAGCGGAAAAGGCCACAAAAACGGGTGGGCAATAGCCTTGGGGTGGGCTGGCCAACCGTCCGCGGACTCAGAATGGCGCGAGACTTTGTGAGGTGCCTCCGTGTGCCAAAAATAGGCCGCGGGCACAGCCGCGCCCAAAAATACCCGCCCGAATGCCGGGGCGCCAAGTTCGTCCAGCGGAAAAAGGCCACAAAAACGGGTGGGCTATAGCCTTGGGTGGTGGGGCTCGCCAACTTCGTCCGCAGGACTCGGAATGGCGGGAGACTTTACGAGGCACCTCCGTGTGCCACAAATAGGCCGCGGGCACAGCCGCGCCCAAAAATACCCGCCCGAAGGCCGGGGCGCCAAGTTCGTCCAGCGGAAAAAGGCCACAAAAACGGGTGGGCTATAGCCTTGGGGGGTGGGGCTGGCCAACTTCGTCCGCCGGACTCGGAATGGCGCGAGACTTTGCGAGGCACCTCCGTGTGCCAAAATAGGCCTCGGGCACAGCCGCGCCTAAAAATACCCGCCCAAGGCCGGGGCCAAGTTTGTCCAGCGGAAAAAGGCCACAAAAACGGTGGGCTATAGCCTTGGGGGTGGGGCTGGCCAACTCTCGTCCGCCGGACTCGGAATGGCGCGAGACTTTGCGAGGCACCTCCGTGTGCAAAATAGGCCGCGGGCACAGCCGCACCCAAAAATACCCGCCCAAAGGCCGGGCGCCAAGTTCGCCCAGCGGAAAGGCCACAAAACGGGTGGGCTATAGCCTTGGGGAGTGGGGCTGGCCAAACCGTCCGCCGGACTCTGAATGGCGCGCGACCCTGCGAGGCGCCTCCGTCTCCTCTGCAAAAAATA